>WURV02227278.1:0-10144 GCA_011762755.2 Epimenia babai | reverse complement strand
GGTGACATTTTGTTACCGATGCGTGCTACAAATATTTATGTCAGATATAAATATGCGAGTGTAAACGGCCTATCACACTACACTATTGTGTGACATTCGCCAACCGTATGACGACAAATTTCACAGTTCGATTTCGAACTAGGTCGCCACGGCGACGTTCCATGGAACCAGAAGAAGTGTCTCCTATGTGCGAGAGAAGACATAGGAGACGAGTTTCACTATATTTTTTGTTGTGACTTCTTTGCTGAAGAAAGAAAAGAACTTCTGCCTAAATTCTACACTGTTCCCCTGAACACTGGAAAAATGCGGGAATTACTTGTAGGAAAGGGAAATAAACTAATAAATCTGGCACGTCTTGTTAAAATAATAATGGATCATTTCAGACAGGTCTCGCTATAATTACCGTATATCGTCGGTGAACCCAAACAGGCGGGGAGCTGGCCATCGTTAGTCTGCTTTGTCACAGTGCATAGAATTGGTAGGTCTACTAGCTTTTGTCGTCTTATTATTTGGAATTTTCCCGCAATGACTTCAGGTGTATTTAACTATATTTTTTATGTCAATTATGTATTTAAATTCTGAATGTATATCGATATGTGTCTACTATACCCCGGAAGGGGATATATTTTGACGATAAAATTGAGAACAGTTATGCATACGATACCATGATCTGGCTATCTCTCAACGTCGATAGCGATAGATCAATCTAGAAACTGGAAAACTGCCTGCAGCACACTAAGTGGTATTTATACGAAGATAAAATGCTACTGATTTCACCCAAATTTCGTCCATCTTCGCATTCCAACATTTCTCTATAATTCTGCGATATCACCATCAAACCGCCAGACCACGCTGAGAATCTTGGAGCTGCTTTTGATCAGCACTTGTCACTCAGTGTACCTAGTCAATAGTTTACTCAGGGCTTCATACTTCCATCTAGGAAATAACCGTTCGGCAGCTAGCTGCTTCTCAACATTTCTCCTTACATGTACTCGTCCATGCATTCGTTACTTCGAAAATTGATAACAACAACGCTGTATTTTTGTCCTACCTAATTACAAACCAAATCATATCCACAAAGTCCGAAACTCCACAAAACACTTACTCTCTTCTACGTCCCTCACTCAAAATATCACCCCTATCTTACAATCACTCCATTGGCTCCAAATTTCTTTCTGAATCGAGTAGAAATCCTTCTTCAAGTTCATAGACTTCTTTTTTTCCTAAATCTCCAGTGTACATTAGCTTCCTCATCACGATTAACAATACAGGCAGCGCCACTCGCCAGTCTTCAACTGCCGTCACGCTTCTTGTCCCGCGTGCTCAAGATCAGCGATCTTTCTCCTTTTTTGCTGCCACACCCTGGAAAAAGCTGCTATTTGACCTTAGAACAATCTCGATCTCGCGGCTTTGACGCATAACTTAAAAACACACCAATCCTCGAACTGTTAGTTATTGTCTTACTAAAGAAAGACAATAGTTTAATATATTCCTTTTACTCATAATATTTTTATCTATTATTTATATAGTTTTCGATTCTAGTTACTATATACTTGTCCAATTAGTAAGGACTGAATGTTAAAGTGTTCTATATATTTCTATCTGCATCTTTTTTATTCATATTGTGAAGTACGTCCGGTTATATGCTGTTCCCTATTTTAGAAGCACGATAAAATGATTAGTGTTGTTATTTATATCTGTACCAGACGAATCAGGTCATACTAGGGTATTACCATTGTCAATGTTGCGATATGTATAGCATCTACCGTCTTGTAGTAACAATACTCTCTTACAGAGCTAAATGTGGTTATGCGCACTCATTATTATCGACAAGTTTTTTTCTTGGCAGCAGCGATATAATACGTTCTGTATTAATGGACATAAATTGAGGTACAATCTACAGACGTTGTCAGCGTTCTTCCATATAGGACGCACCCTACAATCAACCTTAAGCGAACTGTCCCATATCCACCGAGAGCAGTGCTCGTCAGACTATAGCTTTTTTGACACATTACATTTCACATTTCAAATCGAGTACCTAATATAATTATAATTTAGCAATTTGTAAACCACGATTAACCTATTACTTCGAATCAACGGCGTTTGAAAATAAAGTTTGATTGATATATAACAACCAAACACAAGAAGGTCTACCCGTCATCAGAAAACCTGAAGTATTCCGTACGGTAAGCAGAATTTTAAAACTAATTTTCGTGAAAGAGCCTTTCGTGATTTTTGTAAACGATGTGCGTTCGTATGATTATCTCAGTTAAAATATTGTTGTATAATCAAATTACGTCTGACTTGCATAATCGCACAATGCGTGTACAACTTAATTAGCTTTTCTGGTCGACTCCTACTGATGTTATGAACTAAATGGGTGTGAAGGGTTTAATTATAAACATCAAATACGAATGGATGCGCGCTGAAATGAAAGACTAGCTCGGGTGTGTGTGTGTGTGTGTGTCTGTGTATGCGTGTGCTGTCAGCTGCATCACGTGTCGTCGTGTATAGCGATGGATTCGCTTTAGGCGTCTTATTTCTATAACGAAAACATCTACTTAATTAGTCGAAAATAAAAGTATATAGAAACAAGAAATGAGAATCCGGAACTAACCGTCTGGGACTCTAGGTGATTATTTTATCTAACTATTGAATAGGTCTAAATCGCTATTTTGCGTAAAATGAGAGCCAGTGACACTGATATCTAACAGTGCGTGTCGATTGGCTGAATACACAGTAGGCTATACGCGTATTTTCGACAAGTTCGCATATTGTACTTTTCTTGAACAGTTATATTACATAGGATTTCCTCTTTTCGATATTTATTCTACTTTCCAATTTATTATTCAACATTGTTATCTATTTCATGCTCAGTGTAAATGTACATAATTGTATCTTACATTGATCTGTATTATCTGTATACATGTTAGGTGTTAATTTTATATAATTTAGGTAATTACATCATAGTCTTTGACCATTGAGCTATTGTTTTATGTAAAGTGTGTTTGACAGCTCGCTCAGCTAATAAGTACACTTTAATTAAATAAATTTCATTTCCTTCCAAAAGGAAGACTTTTTTATTTTATCTAAAAAGACCGATGAAAGGACTTTGAATTGGGATGGGGGGATTTTTACAGGACAGCACATAGAAATCTACAATACAACTGTCGTAATCCGAGCTGTCGTTGGAAAACAATTCCAGGGAAATCAGTTAAGAATGCTAATATCATAACTAGAAGTGGATTAGCAGTTGGTTCGCTGACCCATTCGTCAGCGCATAAAATTTTCTACACTGGATTTGCGCTTTAAATAATTAAAATATGTCTTAGTGGCCCAGATCTTGGTTTTCTACACAATAATTCATCGGGAAGATTCTATAAATATAGTGCATTGACTTCACGGAGATTGCGCGCAAAGATTCAAAGCACAGAAAATTACATCTTGCGCCGTCATCTGAATGGCACCATAATCCCTATTCTCCGCTTTTAATCGAGCAAAATTTCCCACGTCTTTTTCTTTTGCGTTATAGAAATATATATTACGTAAATCCTAGTTGAGCCATAAAATCAGCTGAATGACTGTCTAATGAAGATGACATAAAATTCGATAAAAGTGAATACACTGCAAGCTATATCTATGGTCTTCGACGATTTTGGAATATATCCAATCTTTGTGGAGTCACGAGTTTGCGCCATTACATTTTGGACTGAATTATTGTCTTTAGATAGTCACAAGTTTTGCAAAATTATATATTGTACCAATGCAGCCAACATACAGAGAAAGCCCATTATCAGATCATGGACTGATCTCACTTAGACTTATTCTGTGCGAGGGCGGTCATGGTCATGTCTCGGAAGCCCAACGTGGCGGAGGCTAAGCAGCGGATCACTGACCAATTCTGCCAGGCAGGGCAGAGCGCTTCACAAAAATCGGAAAAATGTGTGTTTTTTTAATAAGAATATTAAAAGATTCGCATAATTTCGAAGAATATTTTGACCAGGTCCGTGTTGAAACACGCCGGGTTGCCCTGGCACGACTAAGACTGTCCTCGCACAGACTTGCTATTGAAACCAGTCCTTGGGGGCGACCGAAACATGAACGGAGCAGGTGAGAAATCTCTGAGAAATGCCAGTCAGATGACATAGAGGACGAGTTCCATGCGGTTCTTGTGTGTCCTTCATATTCAGTAAATAGACAAATACCCGTATATGAAACAATATTATAGACAACGTCCCAATATGATGAAATTTATCAGTCTTCTACATACGACGGACACACAGAACCTCCAGAAACTCGCCAGCTTTATTCACCGCATGCATTTTTCATGAGTAGCTGTGTAGTATTTATCGTTTTGTTTAATACGTTTTAATTTTCGTATGTTTAGAGTTTAAAACGTTGAAACCGTAGTTAGACATGTCATTTCGCTATTTTGTTTTTTCGCTATTTTGTTATTTAGTCACCTTTGTTGAATTTATTTTGTTATTCCGATATTGAGTTACCTAACAAAAGCTTCTATCTATCTATACCTTAACAGTTCCTGGCCAGACCGGGGGATCCAGGTCTTCTTGGTATAATACTTCCGATCTTAATGTCCCTTTATACATATACGTAAATACAAATACATAAGCGATATTTTTTCCAAGAATAAAAGCCTTTTAGAATAACCTCCCACAAAGCATGAAGCACCAGCCAGGAAGCAGTTAGTTTTGAGACAGCTTCAGGTACATTTAACAATTTCACTCTGGAAGGCGACAGTAAATCTTGGAAGCAAAATGAATATTTTCTTTTGCCTACTGTGCAACGATGTAAGTTGGCTGATTTGTGATGGCGGTTCATTAAATGCTTATAAACCATCGGCGGCGTTTTAGTCGGTTGTCGTTACCTCTAGATTAGGTTTCATGCCGTCGGGTCTTGTGAAATCGGTCGGTAGGCTTCTGTATTAATATTCTTGTTTGTTAACGATTTGGATGAGGTATGAAAGGAACCGCTAGACATCTCATTGTTCAAAGCTTACCTAGTTAATATCATCGGATTAATGTATAAAAGTTGCAACGCCCTGAATCAGGCATTATGCGAATTTAAGGGCATTTCAATCAATCGTCAGGTGTAATTTATATCAGCGCGTCGTTTTAGCCGGTTTAGTATGTGTGTTGGAAGTATGGGAATCAAGGTATAGCAAGGTGTCAGAAAGATATAGGCTACGATACAGGTTCCGAATGTGAGATATGGATACTGAGATCTCAGCTATATAAAACATTTCTACATTTACATATGTCTTTGAGTAACGATGGGCCACAGTATTCAGATATTCAGATTTAGCACATGTATTTATTGTAGGGGAGTGGAATGCGAGGACTGGGGATCTTTCGATAAAAAGTCTGACAGACCATCATTATATACATATACCCAAACGATTAATGTCATTATAATGACTTTAGTGTAGGAAATCGGTATACTCGTAACTATGATAAAAACGTCATTCAATATGGCCGAAAACTTATGCAACTTTGCAGCTCCACATATTTAAGCATACTGAATGATCGTACTAGCAGGAATTGTGTGTTAGAACGAATAGGGCGAGTTTTGTGATTCCGTCAGCATTTGGGTTATCGGATGGGCCATTTCTAATCGCGTTGAACCCATCTTCGTGTGGGGTATTCGTATGGATTATTAGGTTTTTGGCCTGTGCCTTACTGCGTAAACACTGAGAACAAAGGAACTGGAATGTGTTGACTTTTGGCCCGCGACATGTCACACCTACCATGATGGCCCGCGCACGTGTGTACTATTGGCCCAAAGAATAGTAGAAGCACAATGATCTCTATAAGAGAACCATTCACACTAACACCCTGAAACCAATAACCATTAACATCACTGCTGCCCTCTTTACCAAATCACTCAAGTACCTCGGTCTTCACATCGACCCTTCCCTTCGATGGAACTCATGTGACACATATCAGTAATAAACTTTGTCCCACTACAGCTAAATTGTATCGCATGAGATGCTGTTTCTATATACAGACTGTCCTCTTTTATTACAGCTCTTTTATTAGACCATAAATTGAATACGCTTCCCCCGTGGTATATTATATGTCCAAATAGAACTCACAAGCTCTGGAAATTCTCCAGAACCGATATTTGAAAATAGTGGCACAAGCACTGCGTTATGCCAATTCTATCCGAACAAAACAAAATTGCCAACATTACAATGTCATATGTCAACACATATTTGTAATTAAATACACAGAACTTAAAAATAAGATCACGCCTAGCACTAATTAGTTTTACTTCCGATATCTGCCAAATTCCCTAAAATCTTAGATCTGGTCCAACACCCACAATACCCGCGTGGAGAAAAGGTTGGACAACATTCGCTGGACTATCTAAGCTCCTACGACTGTAATCAGCTAATAACCGATATTAAATCGTCACCCACACAATGTGAATTCAAATGTAATCGTGACCGCTTACAGATGTAAATACATTTGATTAATATCACTAAGCTCGTCTACGCTAGACTGATGTAATGCAAATATGTTTCATATATTTAAACTTAGTTGTTTTAATTTTAATTTAACTGTTGAGAGCCAGGAGCTACTGTAAATATTAGTGGAACCGCCCAGGTTAAGTAATAATAATGATAATGACGACGATGATGACAACAACGATAATAACGATAACGATAATAACAACGATATCGGAAACAGTGACAGTGGCTGAGACCGGAACGGTAACGATAACGGAAAGGATGATGATGATGACAATGACGACGACGACGATGACGACGACGACAATGGTGACGCAGATGGAGATGACGACGAATTATTTACAGTTTTCATAAAAAAATTAATATGGCGAAGACTATAGATGGTTGACAATTGGGTATAATTTATTATAATAACCCTGGTATCTTCATCAGATTGGTAATAATGAGGGTGATAAATCTTTTAAATTTGAGAGACCATGAATATGCTTCTCTGTTTTCTATAATTATGACATTGCAAGCATAGATTATCGGCGGTGTTTGCTCATGTAGAGTATGTTGGATAGGTTGGCTAATAAGTGCACTCTGATCGAGTACTAGATATCATTTTCTCCCATAAATATAGGATATTGCATGAGTTATAGCTGCTATAACCTACTTGGCGAGGCCTTGGAAAATCGAAAGGAGAAAACGTTTCCGCACGTTTGGGTTTTTCGTATAGGTTCGATAACCCATCTTCTTTGAGCAATTAAAAAAATTTTTATTATTCCAAAGCTTTAGTAATAGTCATGTCCGGTGCTGTGATGGCATACGAGCTATTTGCTTGAGAAGTCCACCACGCAACTCAGATGGAGGCATCTAGTTATATTCAACATCCAGCAAATAGCGTTTCCTTTAAAGTAGACAGAAGATGGTTTGTGAGGAGAGGATATCCACTTGTCGAAAACCCCAGTATTGATGCGAATTATGTATAGACATCTACAGGCATATTTTACTGTTGCAGAGGTTGTGTATTTATGTGTATTTAGATATTACCCAAGGGCTAAGGGCTAGTGTCGGTAATGGTGGTGCATCCAGTGCTCGATGGCTGTGTTCAATTTTCATAATAATATTTTATAATGACAATGATAGTGACAGCGGCAAGAATGGCAATGCTAACGGTGGCGGTGACGATGACATTATCGATAATGATAATGACGATGAGGATGATAATATTGATAATGTTAATCATGATGACGTTCATGATGATGACTATAATGATGATGATGGTGGTGGTGATGGTGATGATGATGGTGATCATGACGATCTTGATATCCTTGATAATCCTGAAAATTCGAAGAATCCAAACAATTTGGACAATCCGAACAACTCGAACAATCGTAATAATCGCAACAATTGAAATAATTGTAACAATCCTAATAGTCGTGGGAGTGATAATGATAATGTTACGTATGATCATGATTATAAAGATGGTGATGATCATGATAATAATAATAATATTGAAACTAGAACGTGCTAGGAAAAAGGGCATGAAAGTGGATACTGTGGAATTTAAAAGTATTCATTCCATATGGAATGACGAAAAAGTTCATATTTTTCAAATTCAGATATACAGTGAAACCTGCTCTAACGACCACTCGTATACAGCGACCACTCGTCTTAAGCGACCGCCTTTCGGCGGTCCCGAACTTTTTCGGTATATAAGTACACTCCCTGTATTAAGCGACCACCTGTCTTAAGCGACCGTTTTACGCCGGTCCCGCGGAGGGTCGCTTAATACAGGTTTCAGTGTATTTGGTAGTTGGTGGCGGCAGTCTTGATGACAGACTAGGCCTAGGTTGAGTGAGCCGTGTATAGACAAAACTACTCAATTTCTAATTGTTTACCAGTTATTCATAGGTGTCAAAATACTGTTAATTATGTTTTAAAAAAGTCTGCTTATTGTTATTAATAGATCTACCATAATAGCCGACATCTGAGTGTAGCAAGGAAGGGTTTAATTTATTATGTAACAGCGAAATATGATTTTAAACAACCAGGCGCGTTGTATAAACAAGGTGGCGAAAGCAATTAAGTATTCAGTGAATTGAATTATTGTTAACTGAAAATTATACATTTAAACGGAAGTTAGATCGGTTGCTGGTAACTATTCTAACAATGACGGACAGAGGTATTACTAGACCTATCTGTGTAGCTATTTAGTGCTTGCTATAAAATTATCACTAATAAATCCTATATCTATTTAACTTTGCATAAATGTAGGTAGTATTCTTCTGCACTGTTTGTCTATTTGTGTGTGTATGTAAAGCTGATACTATGATACAGAAACTGGTATTATCAGTAGCAGTATTATTATCTACCACACTATGTTGTATATTGATTGGTACGAGTTACCTAATAAAGTTCCGTCTGTATAGAATTATTGATCATGAAGCACGTAATACATCTGGAGTGGCTATGTGCGGTCGTTGGTGTTATCGTGTATTCATCGGTAGTAACGGGATACATTCAAGTGGTGTGGGGTGTATTCACGTGTCGGCTGCAATATATCGATGATGGAATATGAAAGCTTGACCAATTTGTTTATTTACCATTTTAATTGTATGTTAAGCTTTTTGAAGCTATTGTATGAGATTAGATTTGAGCGTTTCCCTCTTTTGGATTGTAGCAGATGCTCTGGTATTGTCATGCGCGGCTGTATATAATAGACTTGGTCCTGTGTTTTGGATGGTGGGTCATAAAGATGGTGCTATCATAGATATAGCTTAAGCGGTCCTATCGGTTATTGTTGCACGGTGCTGAGGTATCTAGAAATAATTTTGGTTACAGGCCCAATGCATGGAATGTGGATTTTTTTGTGTATTTTTGGTATAATGTTAAAAATATAGACAGACTCCACTAAACAGAGATAGAAATTATATTAACATATCTTTAATTTATACTTCCTTATTCAGATCAGGGTTCGGAATATTTATAGCATAAAAAACAATGTGTTTTTTTGGACGAATATACATGATCTGGGTATCATTAGAAAGGCCTGCTATTTCTCTTTAAAATAAGCTATGAAAGATTAAAATCTATCAACAATTGTTAAAGATATGAATATTTTCCCGAGACAGGTCAAAATGCCATCGGGGCCAAGTTTTATTTTTCTTTAAGATGAATTAAAACAAAAATTATGTAGGCTCTTTTGGGCCACTGACATGTTTGTGTGTTAAGAGGGTGTGACGGCTTAAGGCCCCACTCCTTCTATGGGACTTTTCTCCCTCTCCACACACAAGTGGGCCCTTTTAGCCACATCATCTACAGCCCTGCCCACGACGCCAGGAGTCAGCTCGGGCAGTTATTCGGTCTCTCGGTGTTTGCAAGTTAGCTGGGGGAGTTTTGTAGACCTTGGACGCCTAAACACTCCCCGCTTCTGAAGTTCAAAGTTCTGCTCCATAACGGGAGGGATGTCGTTACTAAGTGGGTCACAGTAAGAAATGTAAAACTTGGTCACGATGGCATTTTGAACTGTCTAGGTGAATTATCTCTCACAAATATTGATTTTAATTTTTCATAGTTTATTTTAAAGATATTGCAGGCTTTTCTAATGGCACCCATATCATTAGCAGTCGTTAAATTTTGAGTTCGTCGAAAAAAATTGCATTTTTTGAG
>WURV02227266.1:0-24749 GCA_011762755.2 Epimenia babai | reverse complement strand
GTATCGTGATGAAATGAAGAGTATCGTGATGAAATGAAGAGTATCGTGATGAAATGAAGAGTATCGTGATGAAATGAAGAGTATCGTGATGAAATGAGGATTATCGTATTGAAATAAATATTGTCAGGGTATGAAGTGAATCATGTGCAAATAAGTAGGACTGTGATGAAATTAGAGGTATCATCATGGGATAATGTGAAGAATTGTGAGGAAATGGGGAGAATTGTGAGGAAATATGAAGAATTATGAGGAACTGGGGGAAATATGAAGAATTGTGAGGAAATTGTATGGAAAAAGGGAAAATTGTATATAATTAAGAACTGCGTGGAAATGAAAAACATGAGACATAAGACATCAGCAAACTACACTGATTATAAAATTACGCTGAATGCCTTCTCACTGCCACAGCTCTCTTACTACATATTACTCCGGCTCTCATATATCTCCGCTGGCTACCTGTCACGTGTAGAATCCAATTCAAAATTCCCCTTCAAGTGTACAAGAGTCTGACGCAATCTCCTCCAGTATATTTCACTTTTTCACTGAATTCACGCCCGTTCACTGTCCGAGCAGAACAATGTGACAGTCCAATATTATACAGCTCTCAGCTCTTCATACCCAGAACAAACTGTTGCTCATATGGCGATTGAATCTTCTCACTTAGCTGAGTTAAGCTAATCAACAATTATGCACCTCATATACGCCTCACTCCTTTAGGCTAAATCTAAACTTACAAAAACACCTGTTGGCATAGGCTTCCACATAGATTAATTTGATGTATCCAGTTATTTTATTTTGTCTCTTATAGACCTGCCCAACCCCCTGTGAGTCCTCGCAAACAGTCATTTGCCAAGCTGCGTAAGCGGCTTTAAAGTGCGGGATATAAAGGCCTTATTTACTTTACTTTTATAGTTGCACAATGAATCATTCTATTATTATTATTGAAATGGCGAGCATTGAAGAAAAAATAGGAGACCCGTGGGAGGAAAAGAAGAAAATGATAGAGAATATGAAGAGTATGAAAGAGTAGAATCATGAAAAAAGAATATCTTCAGTATACGAGAAATTCCACAAGGGAAAGAATTTCATGAGAATTAATTGTTATATGATAAGATAAATTGTCTAAGTATGTAACTATATGAATACCTATGCTACTTCGTAACGGTACATCTTCTAGAACTGAGACAAGGCGTATCAGTTTTTCAAGACAGGTGTGGGTATCAAAGATCTACGCAGGGTAAGAAATTGTTTCGAATTGAAATAATCAAGTGATTAGAGACTAGCACGATCACGTAATAATGTGCCAGAACACTCACTTGCCGATTGCGTTCATCGCAAATGCGGTTAATCTGTATCTTTTTCCGACCCATTCCCACTGTGAATTAATAAACTTCCTTGATGTCCAAACGTTACTACGGCTAGATGTCCCGGAATCGCGAAATTGCGCCTCTCTGCAGGTATGTCGCTGTACAGTGCCGTCACTTTGAGCAAGTATACACGGTTAATAGGGTACACTGTCTTGGATTGATATCTGAAACACACGCAGGCATTTCTAATTAGACTGATATGAACCACATTTGATTCTACAACAATAGCTGAAACAGATGGCTCCGAAGCTGAAAGCCAAATTTTTTCACTACTCATGATCATTCAGCGGCATATCTCGCTTTATCCTAGAAGCCCCTCTCGACTTCGTAGTTTTAAATTGTAGAGTCCGATGTTGTTCTTTGTACACCTCCAGAACATCATCTGTTAAGTTTACCTGTTAATATGTTGGTAAGTACAATGATGTGAAAACCTAGAGAAATCTGCCTCAATTATTGAAGCAATTTTAGAAAGCTTACTTATAAAAGTAAACTTATAAAAGCACATGGTAGCGAGGGAGAAACAGACAGATGGAATGGATGCATTTAATGTAAAACATTCATGCATAGCATTATGGAAGAAGATAAGAATATTAAAGTAGCTTACTTTCACAAATCCTTGTTGAAAACTCATCTGTTACAACACCTGAGAGTGATCTTTATCAATATCCATATCAGACATTAGTGTCTGCATTTGATATCATTTCATATGAATTAGGTTCTACCGAATCCAATAAATATTTATGAATTAAGCACGAACACATAAAAGTGACTTCTTAATGGCGTTAACGATTTATTTATCAATATTACACCATAATTATCTCTTGATTCGACACACTACACTGGCCATTACAATGTACACTGATAAGCTATTAGTCCTGATTTAAGGAAGCCACCCTTAGTGTCATCGGAAATTGGTTTGGTTTGGTAGTTTAGTTTACAGAGGGCAACGGACTATGTATATGAGGGATACTTGTAATTTAGATAGTCTTTTTGCAACCCTCTTAAAATAATAATTATAAGAATAATAATAATTCCCTAATGGAATTTCATAATATGGAGAATGTATGATAGATATAAATAGTAATAGTAACGATATTTCCAGGTGTACGTGCTGACATATAAGAATGATAGACCCTCAGTGGGTCGTCTCATTAGAACGCGTATACTTTCAATGAGTATTAAAAAGTATGATGGGCAACGATTAGGTTGTATTGGGTCATTGTGTATATGCTTCAAAGATGAGATATATGTATAGTGTCGTATATACATACGAAAGTGGATGATGGGGTTTTTTGATGAGATTTTCTTATTACGGCAGATAGGTATATTTTAACTTTCTTCCACTATGTTTATTGATGAAAATGATAAAAATATACTTAATGTTCAAAAACAGTGCATGGATATCGAGATAGACTAGTAATGTATTAACATAATGTCAACAGAAAGCATAATGAAAATTTCAATCAATATTAATGAGAGAGCTTTATGTACGCAGTAACTGTTTCAGCGGCGTAATTTAGAACGCCTCGGAGGTATGCAAATTACATTCAAATTACTTGCAATTAAATCACAGTTGCATACCCCAACAGATGTGAAGGTTTTAAATTCGAATTGTGGCAGCTAATGGGGCAATGGTGGCATACAAACACTTCAATAGCTAAAGGAAGTAGTCAAAGAAAGACACATGGCGTGTGTGTGATCCCTTGCGTGATGCTTGCGTAACCCCTCACAGGTCACCATTATTGGCAACCTGTTAAGGAAAAGTTGTTCATCCTCTCAGAAGAGGTCTCAAGACACACAAAGACAAGGAGAAGTACAAACAAAAATGTGCAATTAATGACTGTCGTATAGGGGATTATTCACGACGATAACCGCGATTGCCAGCAACATATTGTAGACTGCTGTAGACCCGCGGCCAAGATTTTACGAGGAACAATGTCAGATAATGTAAATATATATGAGCCAAGTTCGGTATTAGAAACATAAATCAGATCACGTTATAATTAGTATTATATATTACAAGACTGTGAAAATCAATCTCCACAAATAATAAAAAAATTGTAGCTACATAAAATGAATAAGTAGTGTTAAATGAATAAATAAGATATCTACTATATATTACTATATTCCAGGCGTGGGAAAATCATGAAAAATGAAGTCCTTTTGTTTAAAAAATGTCCATTTTCCTTAACAGGACAACTGAGCCACATACTGGCTACAGTACAACACGACTAAATCAAGGTATACAGACTGGACCAAAGACATCGTCAGAAATCATGAGAATGCGCGCCTATTTCATGATACCATCAAAAATGCTCCCTCCCATACTACTCGACCTGACAACTATGCGAGATGTACACAAACCTTTGCGCATAATTTATATCCATCATCGTCACACAATGTTTCTACATGCCACAAATATACACACCGTAAAACGTAAAACGCTGGTTTTATATTTATAACAATATCATGTATTTATACTCACCTACTCAACGAGCTCGATATTTTTAAACGATATTTTTAAACGATAATCATAGAATGATAGTCGCTATTCTGTACACACGGCCCGGCCCGCGATTATTAATAGTGGAGCTGTAGTGTTTTGCCATCGGATGCTTCACCAACAGCGAGTAAACCGGAATAGTCTGCTCGGAGGATGCCAAATTTAGACTAACATAGATAACAGATTGTTGAAAGAAGAATACAGGCAGGTTCAAGATAAATATCTATATATCTCGATTGTTGAATAAACAAACAATATGTACAAAAGGCTTATGGATGCACTTATAGGACCGAGCGATTTAGAGTTATCACTACAATAATTGTGATATAAACGTTCCAACTGAAATTAATGTCTTTCACAATGGAGACGAAATCAACTTCAGTATATTACATATAATTGGCTATATATAATTGGGGAAAAATAACTAACGATGTAACAAAAACTTCCTGGATTGCTCAAGTTTAACCCTTACCACACTGACATCTGTATATCGCATTACTACAGCAATACATTTATGTGATTACAGGATGCTAAGGGTTAACGATTGTACCTGAATACAGACTCAAGACATAAGATAACTCTTAGAACAGGCTTCTAGTTTTCCTCCTCGTGTTTTACAATTTTTTGAGAGCATACTACTTATAGAACAATCCGAGATTAAATCCAATCCTGTTAGTGCTTAAAAGCACTAAGGCAAGATGCAACAGATTTCACGCCGCGCTGATGAAAGTGAGAGATGCAAGTGGGAGTTTCACGCGTTTGTATCTAGCCCCTGGCTATTTCTCTCCCACACAAAACACACTTCAGTCTGTTAACAAGGTGATTGTTATTCTCGCTAATCTCCCTTCTCACTAACAGTAATCTGAAGCTTGAGAATTTCACAGTATTTAGGAGTCTAAATATAACGCACATAGTTGCGAGGATGCAAAGGATAACACTTGGTAATTGTAATCAATATACGGCAATCAATTACATACTACTTATTATAAAAAGTGACTAATGACCAATCAAATTGGGTCAGCCACTAGCATGATTAATCATTACAAACACTATTTTCAATATACTCCATAGTACACTCATCTATGATGATTGACTGTACCAACACAAAATACACGGTCATTGGTCACTGGTCACTCAGCTAAAATCCAGTGGCATAGATCATTCACCCCAATTTCTAACACCAGCCCTATTAGAAAAATCCCTTTCTCGATCTGTTCTTCATTAATCTACATAGATACCTGAGGTTCACAATTCAGTCAAAACTGATAATAAAAACCGCAGTCGACTCATACCTAATTGGCTCGTACCTAATTGGCTCAGACCTAATTGGCTCCATACTATACACAGGGGTACCTTTACACCCATCCATGTATACAGAATTATTCATGAAGAGATAGCAAATGGCTTCAATAATTTTTTCAATAACTATTATAACATATGTTGTACACGAGCCAAAACTAAATAAAAAAATATTAAACATTTATAATGGAAATGTAAAAATAATGCCGTTTAACATTGTTTTGGAAATATTCCCTTTATATTCATTGAAGAATCGATTTTAATCTTACAGTTACTCTCAGATTACTTGGTATTTCTGCATATAAAATGGCATGAACTCAAGAAGACAGAAAACCTAGGAGCCCTAGACTTATGCTGTCGCTATTACGTTCGTCACATAATTATATTTAAAAATGATTTTATCCGGTAAGTTCCATAATGTCATTTGAATGGGCTCTCCATTGATTTATCTCCTATTCCAAATCCTATATCAAATCGATGTAAAATAAAACATATAAAATTAAAAATAATTTAGTATGAATTATTAAGGTGTATCATCGTCTGCCAGGATATGGTTCATTGGTTTAGGTTTCCTTAAAGCTGACATTTCAAAATAGTGGTATAATACCTAAATAATAAAAATAAATTCTGAACCTGTTATTGAAAAATTATACCCAAAAGTTAGAGACATCCAAGATTTCTGGCCGACCATTTATGATACAATATTGATGAAATTAGTAGTTTTCCGACAAACAAGGCAAGTAACTCACTGATCAATACTGTTAGAAGTGAGAGTCATGGTGAAGATTCAAATAATTGCAGTAAATAGTGGCGGCACTATCTTTTCATCATACCTTATACTGTAAGGAATAAATCAAGTACAGTAATGTGAAATATACATGATTGTGCCTGGCAGAGAGAGTGCGGGCAAATTGGTAAAACAGCTGTAGGTAATAGGGCAGCTCTGTGAAGCAGGTATGAGTCATGCCCACACACATGACCTGACTATCATTTGGTGTAAAGAACTTACCTTTACAGGTAAAGCTGTAACGACTTCTGCCATGAAATGAATAGTTTCGGAGAAGACTACGTACTCTAAAGATTGTTTACTAGAATATTGTATACATTAATAAAGTGAAATAACATTTTGAGAACAATATATTTATACATATACTATGGAATAATGTTTCTATTGTATTAAGATAAAGGAAAACAGAACATTAACATTAACGGTAACGTTAGTGTTTTGTAATTTGTACAATTTTTAAAAATTAACAGGATTCAGACCAAATCAGCGATTACACATGGAGATTTAATCGTTTATTGACGCTGTCAATATTTGTGGTAACTATAGAAACAATAACTCGGGCAATAAACTGCATCCTCGACAATATTCTGCTGCTTACCCACGACATACAGCATAGAAATAAATTAATGATAAAATTACGATGGGATTATTTCACCAGGAATTAATGAGGGATAAACTGAAGAAATACGTTAAATGATTCCGATGAATGCAGATATTTATTGCATACCTTAATTGCAAATAACATGTTTAATCATGAAAACTATTTTTATGTCTATATAGATAATGAGTGATAAATATCAAATATGATACAATCTTTTAATCAATAAGACAAGTTCAATATAGGGCTATAACGACCACAGATACACTGTCACATGAAATAAATAATGTTATGAAAGATGGAGAAAATATATAAGGCAGAAATCATTGTTATACCAAAGCTAAAGATTTATAAAATCTGCACGAGTAAAAAAAAACTGTAGTAAAAAAGAGGATAATTTTAGTATAATAACAATAATAATAATTGATTTATAGTGTCGCTATAACCAGAGTAGGTTGTCAACAACACTTTACAATAATACAGTGAAATTATACGCGTATACATTACTATTAGTGAAAAAAATCTATATAAAAAATTTACTATTGAATGCCAGGTTCAATAAATGTATATTAACGCATGTAAATATATATTATATAGATCTAAATATTAGACAAGTCAATGTGATATGAAGCGTACCAGTGTTAGATGAAAAGCATGGACAATGGGTAGTGGGTACTGCTAGGGATGCTAATGTTGGTGTGGTACTGGTAGATGAATCTAGGTACCGTAGTAACATGAACTTAGCACTACTTGGTTAGTGGCCCAGTAGGTAGGGGTAGTTAGAGATAGGTAGGACATGTGTGGGCAATATGGAGAGGATGTGGGAGGATGTGTGCCGGAATACTAAGCAGTGAGCTATGAACAATGGAGAATAATATAGGGAACACTGCTCCTATGGTATGGTCTGTCCTACTGCGAGAGGAGATAGATTGATTTGGACATCATTGGAGGGAGGAGGGAGGAGGGGGGACTTACAGATAGAGTGGAACAATACAGCTGATAACACTGGGAGGTATATGAGGTAGAATAAACTTCCATTAAAACGCCATGAGGGTAGCATAAAGCTAAAAAAGGGAGGTTCCATGAAATATTACCTGTACAACAGGACGAGGCATTTTGTTTTGTTTGCATACTGCATTATCTTATCTGCAGAGATTCTGCATTTCTATTTATGACAAAAACAAGCATGTTATTATGAAATTACAATCAAAATGTAAAATGTGACATCACTCAAATGGTCAAGTAGCAGATGTTATTCTTGCCAGATGTACACTCTATTCCATATGGCCCTTGTTAGTTGACTATGGGTAGCCCAGAGCAGGTCTATTACATGGTTTGGGTTGCTGAAATAAGAATTTTTGTAAAAATGGCCATAAAAATGAATTTCATTTCTTCTTATAGCAGTCATATGTTCACATGCTATTTTTGCTTTTTGTTTAATATTTTGACTATGGGTAAAATAAATCAGTTTAATAGACATAAAATAGTGTTGTTACATCAGCAAGGACATTCACAAAGAGAAATTGCTCTCCAATTTGGAACTGGTTGTGGCCAAAAAAACTTATTTTACGAAAAGCTAATGTCACTAAGAGACTCGAGGGTGAAAGGTACGATAAATCATGTCTCTGGCCTACAGTTAAGCACGGCGGAGGTTCTGTCATGAAATTTCACATTTCAGAAAGACAATGACCTGAAACTTTCTGCGAATACAATAAAAATGTATCTAGAACACAAAACCACAGATGGCACACTGTGTGTTCTGTCGTGGCCCCTTCAGAGTCTCGACCTTAATATTATCGAGACGGGGTGGGACTACATGGACAGTGAGAAGAATAAATGACAGCCAGCGTCTGCTGCTCAACTGTGGGAAGTCCTCCAGGACATTTGGAGAAACTTAAAGATAAGTTAAAGAAACTCGAATCACTGGGAATCCACTGGAGTGGATCCATTGTTCTCGAATAACGGATCGATGTCTTGTTAGATGGAAAACACGGAATGACATTAGCCGAAAGCGACAACAAAATGAAAAATGCGTGTATCGGTAATGAAGACAAAGGTGTCTCGTGCATGACCGAGCCTTTTATTGCTGAAACTTACATCAATACCTTCACATTTCGGTATAGTTTACATTGAGTAATTACCCTACATCTATAGCCTGTATCATAATCCCAAAATACATATTTTACATTTTACGCTTACTTCAATTTTTCCTCATAAATTTTACTGTTAATGTTTTCTTGTGTTGGAGTTGATCTGTCTGCTATTTAACATGTTTCGATGTTAGTTTGCCATTTCCCCAATCAAGAACTAAGCAATTAAGTGGTCTTATAATTAAAATTTACTCCGTGATATCCAATAACATTTTATGTTAAAACAACCTCGGCTAATATAAAAACCACATCCACGACAATGATGATGATGATGATGATGATGCTGATGATGATGACAAGTGATGTAGAGTGTGATAAACAACCCACTCACCGAGCCCAACATCGGTACGTACTAAATGAAGCAGGATAGAATCTCCGCGATAATGTAATGGATATATTCATACTGTTCGTTTGAACAAAATGGAGAAGTAATGAGCGAATAGGCAATACAGCAGTGATCGTATTAAAAGATATTGACATTAATCCATAAGTCCGGTGTGATAGGAATCTTGTAAAACCTACCTGGTTGTCAATCTATACTGTACATTTCAACCTTTGAACCTACTCAGTAAAATTAACAGCAAATTTTTGTATATGCCACCATGATTTTCTGCATGCTTAATTATGTTATTAATGAAAGTCTATAACAGACATGTACAGTTCTAATGGGAAAAGTACAGGTAACACCTTATTGACTAGCTAAGATTGGGATTAACACAGGCTTTCCTATATAAGTACTTACACTTCAACAGGTGCAATCTTTATGTGTTGTTCTGTTGTAAATAAGGAATAGTTGATCAAGTCGACATCTTACAGTTGTTAGGAGTAACTACGTTAGAAAGATGTACACCTAAGGAGGTACACTGGATACAGTCAAAACCTCATGTGAATCCATCGTAAAAGATAACGTTTTCTGACATATCTAACAGATACAGAAAGCCACGAGCGTTTACTACAAGTCATTACTACATGATAGTTGTTCAATCATTAAAACACACACACTGAGTCAACAAGAAATATTCAATTATTAACTAAAACAGCTGTTACTAGCTTTACAACAATAGCAACTATTAACTTGTTCATTCATAACAGAAAATGGGAAAATCCCGTGATCCAGCGATTTGTCACGGGAAATACCGACAACGGGATGCATTTCATCATAGCCTAGATGATGTTATGCATCATATATTTAATGATAACCTCATATATTATATATTTGATGATTACCGTACGTATTATTTATTTAATGATTACCGTACGTATTATTTATTTAATGATTACCGTATGTATTATTTATTTGATGATTACCGTATGTATTATATATTTGATGATTACCATATGTATTATATATTTGATGATACCACATGTATTGTATATTTGATAATGACTAAAATGATTCAGGAATTATTAATTCTACGGTGTAAGGTATATTGATCAATGTTAAATAATTGACTTCTGAAGTTAAAACATTAACAAAAAGGCCTCAGCATTCTCACCTGACTATTGAAAGAAAAACAAGAAAAAAACAAAAACATAAGAAAAATAAAAAATGTTGAATACAAGAAGCACTCGGGATGCTAGGATATATTAAAACTATTGCAAGATAAATACAAACCCGAAAACAAACAAAAACCAAACACAAAACAGGCTTCAAAATATTCATTTGGATATAAAAAAGGCCAAAAAAGCCTACAAATATTCATATATCAAAACGAGAGGCCAGACAGGCCTCAAAACACTCTGAACACACAAACAGAAAGAGGCCCAAAAACACTTCTGAAACATTAGAATTATTTAGAAAATTTAGGCCTCTTGAGACAATTTTTTGAAGTAAAATTACAAACAAATTACCTCGTCTTCGTCTGATGATGACATGCTTAACAAAATCAAAAAGAGACCAACCCAAGGATAATATCTGCCAAAATGCAGAACTCGGCGAACTCTAGGGTTTTTAAAGATTTTTTAATTAAAAATACAAATGTCACGATAATTACCATTGGTCAGATGATGATAAACTTAACAAATGTAAAAGAAACCCCAGGAAAATACCTGCCAAATGGCAAAGCTCTTCGATAAATGGTTATTGAGAAGATTAAAAAAAATGTTAACATTGGATGAGCGGACGGTCGACGGATGAAGTCCAATCAGAAACCCTCACCGAGCATAAGCTCAGGTGAGCGAAAAAAGAGGGGGTGTTCTATTTGTAACGAACATGATCAAACCTTTTTAAAAATTATTCAACAATACGATGTGATTATACCTTTATATAAAATACCTAAATAATACAACAAATAGGGAAAATGATATTAATTACTACACAGGTAATTCATTATTCAAGACACTTACATTAATAACCAAGTACTGTGTGTGACACATAATAACTATAATGTATAATTAGTAGCAACTGTGGTATATTAGTGGCAGTTGGAGTGCGTAATATAAACAATGGTTACTCCGTAGTACGTACGCAAGCGGGGAGGGAACGACCATACCTCTATACAATATCCACTATACAGTACACAATCAACATAATGTATTTATGTCATACCAAAAATAGCCTAGTAAAATCCGAAATACTTGCCTCAGTCCGCTCGCTCGCTCCGCGCTTACTCGCCAGGTAAGATCATTCAATGACGTCTATTTTTGACACGCACTTACATACATCGCGGCGGCGGCGCGAGGTGAGGTAGTAGTCACTGGCTTGCGGATATCTCTCTCTATATCTGAGCCAGCGTAACTGTAACTGCAGGGCGGATAATGTTGGGTGAGATATCGCGGCGGCGGTGGCGGCGTGTTGGCGGCTGTACGGGTATTGGTGAGCGACCATACGTGTTGCGCTACCGCTATGCGTCTGTTCTCAGGTAATATTCATTCGGTGAATGGTGAATGGCGTCACGGTTATTTCTACTCACTACGGTAGCGCCTGGTAGCTACGCAGACTCACTGAGTAATGATATCAGCCCACAGCTCAGACACCTCAGTGCTCCTCTATTGTGCGCTGTACTCCCAATAGTCTGGCCATCTAGCGTTCGGTGCAAAATATCGATAAATGCGTCGCGTTTTACACACGTGAACTACACATTTTGTATGCCAAATATCTTCGGTACATTCGAAGCAATAACCTCGCAAGTGAAATGACAATACAAGTATTATAATTAGGATTATGCTTTAGTATGATTCAGTAATTAATTGGCAGGTAAATAGTGAATGTAGGGTAACTATTAACCAATTAAAATGTATGAAATAATAGTCTTTGATCGCCCCTCGCGGCATTTTTTGCGCGTGATTACATACATACAGCATACAATAAATGTAATACGCCAATTGTATTAATGTGGGGTTATATGGCCATTGTAGTCCATTGTGAGGTAGCCAGGGTAGATGACATCACCCAAGACATGTTTATTTATGTATACAATTAATTATTCAGGGAGCTATTGACATTGTAGCTTAGTGGATGGCTCAGTAACCGTCAATCAACACAAAAAGTGAATGCTGACTGCATTACCTCTCCCCACCCTTGCCACGGGTCATTTGTCAGCAAATGACAACAAATGGAACATACAAGAGGTCATCCATCGTGAAAAGTGCTAGTTTTCAATGCTCACTTACTTGATCTATAAGTCTTTCTCTCTCTCTCTCTCTCTCTCTCTCTCTCTATATTCACAATTATTGTCTTACAGTAACGATAAAAGAGATGCGGTATGTCGCGTTAGCCATATCGTATACAATTAAAATAAAAACTAGCACGCTATTGACTAACTACGGTAAGGTAATGACTAACACATGCTTTCATATACTTCTTCAGGTCCACCTTAGTCAGTCAATAAGTTATTACCTTTACTTTTGGTTTTAGTCATAATAAATAACTGTGACTGTCTGCTATTATCACTGGAGTCACATTTCTTTGCCATTCATTTTATTGCAACTTCCATAATAAAGCCAATGGCTGAACAGAACAAGGTCCTATCACGTTACATTGCAACAAAATTGGTGTTCAGAAACCTAAAATTGTTAAGTAAAAATATTGATATATATGCACAGTGAACATAATTTAATATTGGATTTAGAGAATCCCGACAATCACAAATTATCCATGGAGAAAACATGGTAGCGAGAAATGGCTTAAATTTTAATAAACTTATTACATATTATTTATAGTAGCTGTCAAAATGTAGGCCATTCTAGAAAACAACACTGTTGGCAAGTTATAATACTTAATACTGGATTATGGTAATCATAAGCCTGATCTATGAACATAAATGATTATATAATATAACGTACTCATCACCCATCCACAGTGATTGGAATGAAATGCTCTGCCCAAAGATAGAGCGAACACTAGTGGTATTACCCAGAATAATCATTTATACCATCCAGTTTGCATTTCTAATACCGGCTCTCTCTCCCAACTTAACTTGCCTGTTTCTGTACTTGATGTACAGATGAGTGACGGAATGACCAGAAATTTATTATATCTAATATGTAGGATGCTCAATGCCCATGGAATTGTACCATACATTCATGGGTTGATCAGTAATTATGTATAAGCAATCATGTGATTGTGACAGGCCCAGGGGATAGCGATCTCATTCTAATTATTAATTAAGCTTTATTGTTATGTTGCTGTAACTAATTTCATGTTCTTTCCAATTATTATTATATCCGGTAATTGGAATGGAATAAAATCGTTATAACCATTGCCAAGTCTGCCAGCCACTACCTGATTCACTGCCCCTGCTCCATGAAACAATTTCATGGTCATTGGCATGTAATTATCGCGTAATTAGTGAAGCGTGAAAAAGCCATGTTGTTAGGAAAACTTGCTTCTTGGTAGCGATATATAACGTCGTCAACACGCGCGCGATACGTGACCATAAGGACAAAAGACTAAGTGAAAGAAAGTAGATAGAGCATGCGTGATGTCGGACCTGCTATTGACTTGGCTGTTGACACGCCACGAGTGACAACAGAGTCACGTAGAATGCCAAACACTCGATTGTTCCGAAGAATGAATTGACTCCCCCGAATTGCTAAGTGTTTATTTACTCAAAATCTGCACAACAGCCCCGGAATGTCATACCAGTCACCAGTCATCGGTTTAACTCGTGACGAAACGCGACGAAAATCGTATTCTACCGCGTAATTCTACGCTAGTTTAGCATTAGTGTCGCATGATTCCAACGGATTCGCTTCATGAAATCAATAGCGCATATGTGTCGACAATTAAAACAAGAAGAAATTTTGAGTTGATGATCGTAATTCAATTGATGCTACATTTACCTTAGTCCACATATTGCTTAAGAATATTTCTAAAAACTCTTGTGTAGCATTGGAATATTTAATCTAACCAATATAAATATATTATACTGGATGACTACTTATCGTCAACACCAAGTTAGCAGAATTTATAAAGGATGTAATTAATGTCATTCCAAAAACATTACAAAATGCATATAAAACAAAGAAAAAAAACCATTATTAATATTAGAGAAATTTCCATCAGATTATAATGGAATTTCTCTAAAATCGGTAAAAAGATCCTAAAAAGTTTTGTTTTCACTGAAGCACAGGTATAATATCTGATGTTACGTTTCTGCTGAGAAAAAAGCAGACATTTTCTCCAAATAAATATTAGGTGTTGGGAAAAAATCAATGCTCCTTCATCATATACCTGAAAGTTCCACACACAAAGCGTCAGTTAATCATCGCTGGCATTGATTATTGGACGTTTCTGCCGTCTACTCGATATTCTTCAAACTAGATCCACTAGCATGGGTGAATGATATCCAGGTGTTGTGCAGTTAGGTACCAGGTAAATACAGTAAATCTGTGGATACTGACTAAGGGAATCAGCCAAGCTCTGAGGCAGCTGTCAATGGGAGATGGTAAATAATGATGATGCTTCATCGTACTGTATGATTTCGATATTTAGTTACTGTGGCTACACTAGCAGCCTTGCCCTCTTACATTCTTCATGGTCAACAACAGCTGGCCAAACAGAAAATTGCTTAATTGTAAACAGCTGTTAGTGCTTACTACTAAATGTGGCAGAAACAAAACCAGACTGGGGGAGGGGGCGATGGAATGAGTAATACTTTCTAGACCAACTCTCCTTAAATATGGAATAATACTCACTCTATGTCGCGCTCTGCCCCAAATAGCCCTTCATGTATATGGGGTAGATATTGAAAGAGAAAAAAGACAATACTAATTATGCAGACCTGTCAACTCTGGGTCCAAATCAGTGGTATGTTCACCAATTTCATAGTGGTGCTCACAAACTAGGACAACTCTGCTCATTGTAGCTCGATAGAGCCTGTTTGACAGCTAAGGTAATCGAGAAAAATGCATAGAAAAAAATCTAACCTCTGAAGAACTCCGGCAACACAAGTGGAACTTGGATTTTTTTCATGTATTTCTCTCCTGCAATTTCAAAGAATTACAAATGAAATATTCAGAGAATCGCTTATTTTCCATTATCCCATAAATCATAATTATTTTAGAAGCGAAATCTGAAAATACTTAATATTACATCCACTTTATCACATTTAAAATATGACCTTACCATTGCTCTATCATTTCATAGTTCATACAGTATGTATTGAACCAATCAGTACTTTCATACACAGACATAGATATATAGTTTTTATTAGAGTAGGACAAAATCAAGAAAACCTATAAGAAAAGTCCAAAGCAATTTGTCATTGACTACATTTAAACAGAATATGACTATGCTATAAGAATGCAAGCACTTGTGACTGGCTAGCTGTGGCAATGAAAATTAGTGGAAAAAGCATCTAGATTTATGCTGAAATTGGAAGGAAGCAATTAATGTGTAATGACTCCATGATCTGACATAAAACATGACATCGAGATGCAAGTTTTACACGGGGTATTTTATGATGCAATACCACATCATTTTCTTATATGTTGTATTTTGCGTGTGATATTCAACCTAGTTTTACAGCGTGATTTTATGTCAGACACTGTGCCACTATCCGATCTGGGCACTTATATTTTTAGTTATATTTTCTTTATCTTACTGTATATGTCTCTTTTATTTTCAACTCATTTATGGTATACCGAGTTCGATTTTGAACCGTATTCCTTGTATTTCTAGTTAATCATAGTAACCGTAAATTTGTAAAGTGTCTTTGATAGCCATGTGTTAAAAGGGCACTATAAATAAATAAAATTTCATTTCCTTCCATTTCATTTAACGGTTGTGTTAGGCTATGATTTAGCCTATATGTACTTTCTATTTTGGTATACAATATAATTAGTTATTACACCAAATGTATATAGGCGCTTTGGAAATATACCAATTAGGGCGCCTCCAACATGAATGAATTATTATTATAATTATTATTATGACATTTACATAAGTATGTTTTTTTATTAATAAATATTACATAATATAATGTAAAATATGGTATCACATGATGGAGGTTGAGGTTTTCACTAACTTTGGTTTGTATACAGTAAGACACGTATAATTATTTTTCATACATCGTATTTTACCACGTACTCTCGAAACAAATGAAACTGAATATTTAGTTTTTGTAGCGCTTCCTGTATCGCAGGATAACTGTTTTTCGTGCGTATTTGCTTTACCATTCACAGGCAGATGAAAGCTATCTGATAGGGCCGCCGGCCTCCCAAGATAGTTACCTGCAGGCCAAGAAGATCATTGATGTCACCAAACGATCGGGCGCTCAGGTAGCATTTTATGTCTACTCAGGTAGCGTTTTATGTCTACTCAGGTAGCGTTTTATATCTACTCAGGTAGTGTTTAATGTCTATTCAGGTAGCGTTTTATGTCTTCTCAGGTAGCGTTTTATGTCTACTCAGGTAGCGTTTATGTCTACTCAGGTAGCGTTTTATGTCTACTCAGGTAGTGTTTAATGTCTATTCAGGTAGCGTTTTATGTCTACTCGGGTAGCGTTTTATGTCTACTCAGGTAGCGTTTATGTTTACTCAGGTAGCATTTTATGTCTAATCAGGTAGCATTTTATGTCTACTCAGGTAGCGTTTTATGTCTACTCAGGTAGCGTTTTATTTCTACTCAGGTGGCATTTTATATCTCAAGGTAGTGTTATGTATATATGTATTTATTTATAGGCTGATTACCAAGGTAATCGTTGCATGGGCCACTGTTGGCCCTATACAAAGCTAGCCTATTAATGTGGATAACACAACATTTATTTGGCCTCACTTATAAGGGGTGGGGGGAAACACCTTATGGGAAAAACCCACCGAGCTTACTTATATTATCACCCTATATATATATATATATACTCATATATATGATACTTGAACTATAAATATATTGGTATATTTTGTATACGAATAATTTATAGCTGTGCCTCTCAGAGAAGACTACGGTATTTAGAATTAATAAAAAAAATTCCAGCATCACTTAATTTTTATAAAACAAAGCTCAAGAAATGCGCGCGACGTTTCGCATCGCGATTCTAGAATAAAAATGCGGGTCTCGCTCACGTCACAGGCCATACACCCGGGGTACGGCTTCCTGTCGGAGAACACCGAGTTTGCTGAGATGTGTGACCGCGAGGGCATCGCGTTTATCGGCCCGCCCGCCTCGGCCATCAGGGATATGGGTATCAAAAGGTTGGGGGCTAAATGTCGAGTAAAACATACAGGTAGAGCGTGTACAGCATACATTGCATGCCTGATAAGATCAAATATAATCTTAAAGGGTATTATCTTGTTGATATCATACCTTTTAATGGTAGAATATCATTAATATCATTGATATTGACAATATGGCCTTATAGGGTATTATCTTGTTGATATCATACCTTTTAATGGTAGAATATCATTAATATCATTAATATCATTGATATTGACAATATGGCCTTATAGGGTATTATCTTGTTGATATCATACCTTTTAATGGAAGATCATCATTAATATCATTAATATCGTTAATATCATTAATATCGTTAACATTATTTTAATTGTTAACACAGTATCCTCCAGTATAATTATGTCATTATACTTTTACATTTTTACAGAATAATCGTATAAGTATCATAAACTTTGGTGAAATAATTCCAAATCATACCATTTAATAGAATAATGCAGTTAATATAATTCCATTTACAATAAACACATTAAACAATATCACTTTAGCAGACACCAGACGCTCATCAGATCATATCCTTATCACATTAAATAATATCACTCTAGCAGACGTTTTCTTAAAATGCCTCAATGCGGTCTAGCGTTACATTTTGTCTCGTGACAGCACATCCAAGCATATCATGGCTGCCGCTGGTGTTCCAATCATAACTGGTTACCACGGGGAGGACCAATCGGACGAGAGACTCAGAGCAGAGGCCGAAAAGATTGGTTTTCCTGTTATGATAAAAGCTGTAAGGGGAGGTGGGGGTAAGGTGAGCAAAATTAAATAGTAGCATTCATAAGTAGCTGAACCATGACGGTACATCTGTATACTAAAATGCATCGAGAGTAATATATACTGCCTTGACATATGGTGTGGGTATTGTAATATGATTATGTTGGGATTAACATTATGCTGAAATATACAGGTCCTTATATTCATTATATCAAAATATACATTATATCGGAATATACATCATATCAGAATACACATCATGTTGGAATACCCATCATGTTAGAATACACATCATGTTGGAATACACATCATGTTAGAATACACATCATGTTGGAATACCCATCATGTTAGAATACACATCATGTTGGAATACCCATCATGTTAGAATACACATCATGTTGGAATACACATCATGTCAGAATACACATCATGTTGGAATACACATCATTTCAGAATACACATCATGTTGGAATACCCATCATGTTAGAATACACATCATTTCAGAATACACATCATGTCAGAATACACATCATGTTGGAATACCCATCATGTTAGAATACCCATCATGTCAGAATACACATCATGTCAGAATACCCATCATGTCAGAATACACATCATTTCAGAATACACATCATGTCAGAATACACATCATGTCAGAATACACATCATGTCAGAATATACACCATGTTAGAATACACATGTCAGAATACACATCATGTTAGAATATGTCATGTCAGAATGTACACCATGTCAGAATATACATCGCATCAGTCCTATGCATCTCATTAGAATATACGTAATGCCAAAATATACTGTACATATACTATATCATGTACATTTACTATATAATGTCAGTATATGCTTCATGACAAAAAACATCAGGTCAGAATATACATTACATCCGTATATACCTCATGTCATAATAAACCCCATGTTGAAATATACATGTCAGAATATATACATAGAAAGAAACTGAAGGTAGCACCTTTTAAGACAAACAGAACTTTATTGAAACATGAACTCTCTAACCCGTGATCCCCCAGGGCATGCGGATATGTATGACTGATGCTGACTTCACCTCCCAACTCCAGTCAGCGCGGACAGAAGCTCTAAAGTCATTCTCAGACGATGTCATGCTCATAGAAAAATACATCGACACGCCCAGGTGATGTTTCATTCTAAAATTTGTTCCATAGGCTTGTTGATGCATTGTATCTCAGTTCCTGTTAGTATTTCTTTGTTCCTGTTAGTATTTTCTTGTTTCTGTTAGTATTCATTTGTTTCTGTTAGTATTTATTTGTTTCTGTTAGTATTTCTTTGCTTTTGTTAGTATCTCTTTGTGCCTGTTAGTATTTCTTTGTTTCTGTTAGTATTTCTTTGTTTTTGCTAGTATTTTTTGTTCCTGTTAGTATTTCTTTGTTCCTGGTAGTATTTCTTTGTTTCTGTTAGTAGTTCTTTGCTTTTGTTAGTATTTCTCTGTTCCTGTTAGTGTTTCTCCGTTTCTGTTAGTATTTCTTTGTTCCTGTTTGTATTTCTTTGTTCCTTCTACTTCCCATTAGTCTTTTTTAGCCTATGTCAGTCATTAGTGGTGTTTTTTAGTCACTTTTATTCCTCTATAGTTTCTCTCAGTCCATGCTATTTGCTCTATCTTATCTATTCGTACCTCTCTTTGTGCCTCTCAGTCCTTATTTAGTCGGCATAAATCATGTCTGCATTGGTTACAAGAGAGCACAACAATGCCTCATTCTTGTGTCTCTCCGTGTCTTTGGCTCTGTTATAACATTTATTCATGTACCATTCAATCATATAGCATTCAGTCTTGGAATACGTGATGTTAATGGGGTTAGCCAATGTGGTTCTCTGAATAGCTGGAAAGAAATGCACAGAAAAAACCTATACCTCTGATGGGACCATCAGTGTCAGTAAGTATTCAGTCATATCGTGTTCACTCACTCAATGTTGAGTCATACGATGTATAATCATTAAATGTTCATTCTGTCAGCGTTCAGTTATTAAGTGATCAGTTATACAATGTTCAGTCATTCAATGTACAGTCATTCAATGTACAGTCATTCAATGTACAGTCATTAAATGTACAGTCATTAAATGTACAGTCATTCAATGTTCAGTCATTAAATGTACAGTCATTCAATGTTCAGTCATTCAATGTTCAGTCATTCAATGTTCAGTCATTCAATGTTCAGTCATTCAATGTTCAGTTATTCAATGTTCAGTCATACAATGCTCAATCATTAAATGTTCAATCTTTCAGCGTTCAGTCATTAAGCGTTTAGTCATACAATGCTCATCTATGAATGTAAAATTCCGTTTGTCAGGCACGTCGAGGTGCAGGTGTTCGGTGATAAACACAACAACTACGTCTACCTCTACGAAAGGGACTGCAGCGTGCAACGACGCCACCAGAAAATTATAGAGGAGGCCCCCGCGGTGAGTGATGGCTCTTTCCTCACCCCTCGCATGTTTTGTCACTATTTGGCATTACGTGTTTTGTAAATACGTAATTATACTAAGTGCCAGTCCGGAAAAATGGCTTACGATCGGGCAATATATCAACCCAGATTGACCATGTGAAAGGAAATTACAACCGCAATATTACTAACACTAAAATGCAAAGATAACACCTTGTTGACTAACTATATGAGGATTAACACAAACCTTCGTATATCAAGTATACTTCGTCAAGAGTCTTATCTTTATATAGTTAGTCAACAAGGTGTTACCTTTGTTTTTTCGTATTTACGACTTGGCTAACACGGCAACCCACACCTCGATGTATTGTAAACACTGCGCGACAAACACAACATTGACAACACAACATGACAAACCCAACCAACCTACATAACCAACCAAAAGGCGCCAGTCGTACAGTGGCTAGCAACGCAACATTTCATGCGACAGATCGCAACATCGAATAGACTCTGAGCGAGAATTGTTGCGTCGCACCTACACCTGAAGAAACGAGAGAAGGATTTTTGTATTAAATATTACTATTAATCTACGTTATTGTAAATTAAATAAAGGCTTCATGAGGCAGACGATATTGTCAGGGTGTCTGACATCCGTTATGGTTGGTAGAGTTGCTGTAAAACCTTTCGATAGCAGACGATATTGTCAGCCTGTGTGACGTCCATTACAGTAGATAAATTTGCTCTAAAACCTCGCCTTTCCTATTTTTCTGGCTTGATGTGAACATTCTCATGTACTGGAGATTTGTACATGTGTGTGTCTGTTGCGTACAGCCAGGTCTGACCGATGAAGTGCGCCGGTCCTTGGGCGAGGCCGCGGTCAAGGCTGCTCAAGCGGTCAATTATGTCGGCGCAGGTGACCGTTTATCATCCTATTTTCAAATCAATCTCTTAGGACAACTAAAAATTTTGTTGATAAATGTGGTAGACACTCTTGGAATATCATTTATTTAACATTAGGTTGACCCAGTTGTCTGTACCATCATTGGAGTTTTACAAGGCTTGTCGATGTAATTAAAATGACAGATAGATCAACTTCACCAATAAGCATTGATGAAAAAAACATCCTCGTGGAATGCCACAGAAGTCCGTGCAGACCGTTGACTATCGTCTATTTATGCTATTGGTTCCTAACGCCTACAGATAGCTTACATCAGCCACAAACTTCGCCAAGTCCGCGATAGTTGATAATTATTTACAATCAGATGACGACACAAAGGGGAGGTAAGCAACATATAGACCATCCAGAGAGCGTCTGAAACACACCCACGTTAGATAGAAGCCCTTACGTAACCACACTGCAAGGGTTGCCAGAACTCCAATAAGCAGACGCGTGTAATTATTTACAATCAGATGACGACACAAAGGGGAGGTAAGCAACATAGAGACCATCCAGAGAGCATGTGATACACAGTCACATTAGAGGAGAGAAGCCCTTACATAATCAAACAGCAAGGGCTGCCCAAACTCCAATAAGCAGACGAGTGTAAGATGCTCTTTGCCTGAAAATTACAGCATCTTCAAGAGTTATCCGGCTGGAATTTTGGTAGTCTAACCACTACCCTACATGCCATCTTGTTGCTTCAAACTTCATTCTACTTGTCCATTCTACATTTTTATGTAGTTACTGGACATGAAGGCTACATGTAATAAATTTATTTATTTCGGCTACGAGTCACACTTTTGACAAAAACTGACCACATTTGGCGCATGCTTATCAGTTTCCGACCTCTACCCAATGTTGCGATAGCCTCCCTTATATCAAACATTACATACTTTAAGAAAACATAAAATTGTTTTTACGCCTTTCTTTTAACTCACCTATTGTATATTTTCGTATTATATCTGCATAATAGTTTAATCTGTCTTTTTGTTTATTATAATTGCTGACAGGTTTTTGCCGAATATATAAATAAATAATAAATAAAATAAATCATGGTAACTTTTTGAAATATCTAATCCGTGACCATTCTCCAACAATTTTCTCTCGTCAATATTTCTAAGCTTTTTTCCATTCAATTACCTAATCCAGCTGTACATAATATGTACGTACGCCGTACATGCACATAATTTGTGGTAACCTTGACCTATAAATAGTTTTACGATAATATTATTGGCCAAAGCTATTCAGAGTTTTTGACTAAGTGCATTCAAAGGTTAGGCTACGGAGTACGCTTTGATAAAAGATATTAAAAGAGTTCGCTGATTCGCTCTTATAACGAGGTCTTGTCTTTCCTTCCCCACCAATTTGGTCCAGCCACAGCCAACTAAATATTTAACCACACGGTGACATTCCAAACGGTTACAGGGACGGTGGAGTTTATCATGGACAAAAACCACAAGTTTTACTTCATGGAGATGAACACCCGACTGCAGGTGGAGCACCCGGTCACCGAGATGGTCACTGGAATGGACCTTGTCCATTGGCAGCTCATGGTGAGTGCAAACTTCATACACATTTTATCCTTTAAGTTCTAAAATTTCGAAAATAGCGTGTATTAACGAAGATTTCTCGAGTAAAAGCTGTCATCATTTTAACTTTTTTATTTCTTTGAGTTGTCGCGCAATAATATCCACATAGCAACGGTTGCCATAACAACTAGTGGCACATAGCAACAGCGGTTAGAACAACTTATCAACATCTGCCAACCCTACCATCGATACAAGCAGCTGCCGTGATAACCACTGGCATAGCAACCGCTGATACGTAGCAACAGATATCAAAACACAACTGACACATAGCAACAGCTGCCATGACAACCACCAACAAACAGCAGCATCTGCTATACCAATTAATCACCACTAACACATGATGAAATCCTAACTCTTGAAAACTTTTTAACTTTTCACTTAATAATTGATCTATTCATGTTACTAGAAACTGTTCCTTGGAATTTTCAGCCACACAAAGGCTTAATCGCTTGAATTGATGCATATTGTAATTTGTAAACGTGTTTTTTTATCTAGTTTAAGCGCAGTTATTGATAAGTTCTCCCTCCCTTTAACTCTTTTCGACACGAAATTGCGGAAATCTCACTTAAATACAGCGTAGAAATGCAAACGTAAGTATTTCACACTCAGGTAGCGAGCGGAGGGACTCTACCGATGACCCAACGTGACATACAGCTCCAGGGTCACGCGTTTGAGGCGAGAATCTACGCAGAAGATCCGGATCATAACTTCATGCCCGGAGCGGGACCACTGATCCATCTCTCAACCCCACCCACAGATACCAGTGTGCGTATCGACACTGGTGTCAGACAGGGTGAGTTTATACATTCATTTGGTGTAAAACAGGGTGAGTTTATACATTCATTCGGTGTTAGACAGGGTGAGTTTATACATTCATTTGGTTTTAGACAGGGTGAGTTTATACATTCATTTGGTGTAAAACAGGGTGAGTTTATACATTCATTTGGTGTAAAACAGGGTGAGTTTATACATTCATTTAGTGTTAGACAGGGTGAGTTTATACATTCATCTGGTGTAAGACAGGGTAAGTTTATACATTCATCTGGTGTAAAACAGGGTGAGTTTATACATTCATTTAGTGTAAGACAGGGTGAGTTTATACATTCATCTGGTGTAAGACAGTCAGTTTCTACATATCTTTATCTGACTGAGGGTGAGTCACGACCATACCCGGTGTATACCACGTCGATTTCCCTATCTCAGTAACCAAGGTTAATAATTTCACCGACGACGTAATAGCCACAGTTTGCGCTAGCTTCTTGAAGGGTCATGTGACATGCCGATCAGACGAAATAGTACTGATACGTAACTGTAACGTTGCAGGTGACGAGGTCTCGGTACACTACGATCCGATGATCGCCAAATTGATCGTTTGGTCCGACGATCGCCAGTCTGCTCTGAAGAGGATGCGGACGGCCCTCCATGATTATCATGTAACGTCGTCGATATTTTCATTTTTAATAGCCATGTCTTCATTATTCGAATAACGCCTACATCAGATAGAAATAGTCCAATAATCAATAATGTCATCAATAATCTAATCAGTATAATCAATAATGTAATCAATAATGTAACCTATAATATAATCAATAATGTGATCAATCATGTCATCAATAATGTAATCAATAATATAATCAATAATGTGATCAATCATGTCATCAATAATGTAATCAATAATATAATCAATAATGTGATCAATCAT
>WURV02227255.1:0-10145 GCA_011762755.2 Epimenia babai | reverse complement strand
TGTAATTCCTTATTGGTAGGGGCCCCTGCCGGTCTTATTCACCGACTACAACTTGTGCAAAACAATGCGTGTCGGGTTCAAATTTCTAAGTTTTCTCATGTTTCCAGTCATTTGATCGATCTCCACTGGCTACCAGTTACACATCGTATCATGTAGAAGGTGCTTACATTTGTTTTCAAAGCCATTCATGAGACCGGCCCGACCTACATTAACGACCTGATTTCTGTTCATACACCTTCTCGTCAGTTAAGATCGGCATCTGTTGAAGACCATTTCTGTTGAAAGATGTCGTCTATCTACTACTCGTAGTCGCTGCTTGTTTTGCGGGTCCTATCTTATGGAATAATCTTCCTTTTGAAATTAGATCCATCTCTATTTTTAAGCGACTCAAGACACTTCTCCGAGTCACGTTAACTGGCTCACAATGTTATGCTGCCTGCTTAAATCCCTCCACTATATTGTGAACTGTGAACCGCTCTTAGAGCACGTTCTCGTGGCATAGAGCGGGATATAAGTAATCTTACAAGTCCAGTACATTGAGCAGTTGTCTCACGATATATTGATTGTATACTAAAGATGTTAACAGACGTAGATGAGTTGGCAACATGGTACCAAAGTGTTGACCGTCACGCCCCTTCCTTAACTGCACGCACCCTGGTAACGATGAAGTAAAACGTCACCGTGTTTGACAAATCCGAATCACATGATGCGTACATATCGGCGAAGTGCGACTATATTAAAATGCAAAAATTACAATAAATTTAATGTTGAGAGGGGTAATTCAAAGCAACTTTATATTCCATATTAAATCCCCACAGCAACCGTTGCATGTTTCTTCCGGCTATCTTGATGAGCGCTTTGTTCGGAATTTCAATGAAAAAGTAACTAAAATCAGTTAGCTTACATTGTTGTGCATGATTCCACTGCTCCACTTGCTTCAACTTCCGTGTTGTTCCGTGAAATCAAGCCTAATGATATAAAGTCCTTGAGGACAAGTGATGCTGATCTGCTGCTTATATTGCTCTCATGACTGCCGTATGGAAGCAAGCTAACACCAACGGTATCTGCATACCGTCCGGTGTCGACGTTATTGAGCGAGCAGTTGTCTCACAAGGACTCAAATCACTGACTGATAAATACCAGTCAGCCTTCGTAGTAGGTATTGTACAGAATCGGCATTGCTGCGTGTACAAGATGACATTCATGATATTGATGGTGTCAACTCGTCCGTTATACAAATGCTGCGGCATTTGATACGGCAGACCACGAAGTGCTTGCGTTGTTTGCGCGTCCGCTATGGTACTGGGGTTCAATTTTGGGCCCTATTTTGTTTGCATTTTATATCACCCCTGTCATGGCCTCAAATACCACTGACGACTGTCCCATCCCCGCCATGGAGGACAGATCTGTCACGCCAATGTATGCGAGACATGGATGGATTCCAATTAAATGAAACAAAAACACAAATCCTCGAGATCCAAAAGATCGAGAGGAAACCCTCTTAACCCTCAGTACTCAGACTCGTAATGCTCCAGTAATGTGGTAAGGGTTAATGTCCAGTTATCACGAGATGGTATTCTGATACGACCACTGTTCTAACCGACACAGAACTGTACAACTAGTCATGTTAGATAATTATACTGCCCCTTTTAGTATATCTTGGGGTAATCTTGACTCGTCACATTGGAACCCGCAGGTCACATTGATAAACACTAAGTAAATGCCAATTGTTATTCACTTCTCTAGACACAACTTTTCTACACTAATACAACCCATTCTGGAGTATGCTTCGTGTCCTGTTCAACATATCCAGCACTAATTCCACTAAACTAGAAACTCAGAACAGATGCTCAGAATAATTAATCAGAACAATCTCCACAACGTACATTACCCACCATTTCTAACATACCTTCATTAGCTAAAAGACATAAATACCTTTGCAAAATTTATAAACACTAACAACTCGCTGAGCCAACTGCCATTACTAACATTGCCCTTCGTTCCTCCACTAACAAAATGCACATTTCTAGAATGAGTCGGGCAACGATCACTACATAACTTGGGCCCTTGTGTCAACCACCTAACATAAGATCCATTCCTTCCAGAATGCGCTCCGTGACATCTTCCTCAAACGGTGGCTAATCCTGTAACATACCTGGTTTTTTCAGTATAGTGTATAGGTTAATTCTTCCTAATGTGGCCATCAACATTGTAGGTTATGTTATGAAAGCCAGTATAAATAAAAGAGCATTTGTGTTTGTTACAGTATGGTAATCACTAAATACCTGTATTCCCTAAACCCTTTTATTAAATACTGGTATTTACTGAATGGCTTAGGAAATACCAGTATTTACTAAAATGGTTCAGGGAATACTATTTACCGAAATGAACTCCACTATTTACTAAAGATCATTTGGGAGTAATGGACATCTTGATGCTCGGATCACCTGCCATCCTCCAATCAGATAACGGTGCTGAGTTTTCAGCTCAAGTCAAAGAATTGATCTTAAACCTGTTCATGGAAAACCACGACATCCAGTCACTTGGTTCCGTCGAACGTGGGAATGGCGATATTAAAGATATGGTGTGCACCTGGATGGATGAAAGCAGTTCAGCTAATTGGACAAACGAAATCAAATTCGTGTAATTCCGTAAAAACGGCTCCTACCACTCTGGCATTAAAATGAGTCCCTATGAGGCCATGTGGTCTGTCCTCCACATCGTTGCCGAATGATGTAATCGAGTGCCTCCACAGTGAAGAGGATCTACATGCTCCCCTAGCGACGTCACCCGGTTCACCTACATCAGATGGTAATGACCCTCTCGGATGTGGTACCGATATCCCACATCACACCAAAACGCCGAACAGTTTGATTGCGCCTTATTGCACATTGACGATGCTTTAGACATTGCAACAGCATGGTGACAGTGTTACCATACCAACACCATGTGTCGTCAAGTCATGATGATGAAAAGGATCAGGGTAAAGGGTGCGGTGCTTAAGGGGAGCTATTCACGCAACCAGATGTCAGTGAACAATGTATTGTACCCTAGCATGTCAGTTCGTGAAGCGGTTATTTCCTTATCCAAACCAGGTGGACAGCCTTACAAAAAATGCAATTGTAAAACTAGCTAAAAGCTACAAATCTAAAATTAAATGTAATAGATGTCACAATAGAAGTAATTCATATCGATGTGTCTTGTTTGCTATATAGCTTATTTATGCTATATAGCTTATTTTTGCTATATTTAGTGCCTAACACATAATAAATATCATATTTGGACATGTTGTTTGTTGTTTGTAGCATTTTAGTAAATACTGGTATTTTTAGTATTTACTACTAATACTAGTATTTACTGCAATATTTTTTGTAAATACTAGTATTGACTTAGCCATTCAGTAAATACCTAAAAGGGTTTAGGGAAGACCGGCAGTTACGGCTGTATTTACTGTAACATATATCCATCATTTTTCTGTATTATATCACCATTGTACAGCGCAGTTTGCCCAACTTTTTCCTACACGTATATTTTTTTATTTCAAGAGAACCATTGGGTGCAGAACTGACTGCAATGTATTGACTGATGGTATTGTTTTGCCCTCGTCGTTATAAGCCCTATAAGCACATCACAAGATGGTATGACTCGCGTGTATAAGTCTCATAAGCAGAAATGGCATTCCGTGAATTGGCTACTGACGTTGTATAATTTATTCATATTTGAGTGTATTAATGCGGAATATAAGATGTACTCGCAATTATTCACACAACTTGGGTAGCGAGTTGGACGATCCATGTATTTTTTTGCAGAGCTTGCAAGTTGGGCACCATATCATGGGTTCCGTTACATATCAAGGGAGACGACACCATATAGTGAATGCATATGAAATCCACGAAATATCATTGAGGGCGTGCCCTCTAAGTGGCAGCAGGAAAGCTGCAGAAAATGGATCTCGCATCTTGGAGGTGTAGTTGGGTAGAGCAGCACCTCAATGTGCATTATCCAGGGAGCAACATTGATTCGAGTTGGACCGAGAGCAGCTGAGGACGCCGCAGTGTTGAGAATGGTTATAATAATGGGGTAATGTAATGTAATAGGTGAAATCCTCTTAGTAGGACCATTCAGCGAGGGAATACATGTTGTAGGGTGCAAGGTATTGTAATTGAACAATCGAACAATTGTAAGAATGAAGATGATGAAGATGAAGACTGAAAAACGTATTTGTGCACATGTGGCACAACGTGGCAACGGGAAGTTCAATCACGTTACGTGGATGTAAAATGAGCTGACTTGCCCTAATGACATGCATGGGTACTATGCATGGATGTAGATGGTGACGGTGTACGTGACGGCTATTAGCGGAATACTACATGCTATGCGTTTCTGGACTGAACAATAGAGACGCGCTCAGGTAGCAGTACAAGGTGACAGTAGGTCACGTAGGTCAGTGAAGTATAGGCTCGCATACAGGCGTGTCCATCGTAGAACAGTGCATATACAGATATCTATTACGGGGGTCTGTGAGGTGTCTACTGTGCGCTTCATGGCTCACAGAGTAGCCCGCATCTGCGAGTGTAGATAGGCAAGTTACCCTACTTGGATGTGGTGAGGGACTACCCATCTGGGTAGTGATGTTTGAGCTGCCGAAAGTGGTGGTGAGCGTAAAAAGGCCCACTAGCGTCGTAGTGGTTGCACTGGCGTAAAATCCACCAACTGTTTTCCATCCATTCTCCTGCGTGGTGCGACAAATTAACAAATACTCAGCGAGCTAGGGTCACCAGCCTAAGGGGCCCAGTGCATAATATCCACCAGCTAGTATTCCACTGGGTGACCGGGTATAGATACTGCGAGGGTTTATGGCTGAGGCCGTAACAAGGTATTTACCTGAGCTTTTAATAAAAAAAGCTGCCTCACATCCTTGGGTTGTGTAGCATCTTGGGAGCAAGGGGGGGGGGGGTGCGAAGGTCTGCCATTTTACATGTCTGATGATTCGTTAGGGTAAATCTAATTTTCAGCCTAGGGTTTTTCCAAATTTTTTTCTTGCCTGAAAATGGGTATTTGAGTCTCTTTGGCTTTTGATGTCAAGCAGTATCCTTGCTATCTTCTCGTTCTAATATCAAATTATAGGCTTTCCTGTTCCAGTTTCGTAGTGGGTATTGGCGTGGCCTCTACCGGTGTCGTAATGGGTAGTCGGCATTAGATGACCTCCTGTTTTGAGCCTCTTGTTTGTATGTGCAATATTTTAGGTAAATGGACTACCAACATTTACAACACATTCTGATAGTGATGCTAGTCCATTTAGAGGGCCATAATTAACATTTGTGATTTGTAGGTGGGTGGAGTGGGGCTTACATTGACTGGAGCTGACCGGGTCGTCATTTGTAAGTATACTAGTCATGAACCCAGTAGTCATATAACAATGGATGTTGATTCTGCACACACATTTTCTGCTGTAACCTGCCGTGTAATTTGATTTCACATAGATGATCCAAGTTGGAATCCAGCGACAGATGCACAGGCCGTAGACCGGGTGTTCCGTATCGGACAGGATAGAAACGTAGTCATCTACCGCTTCATCACATGCGGCACGGTCGAGGAAAAGATCTATCGGAGACAGATATTTAAGGATTCCATCACGCGTCAGACCACCGGCAACACCAATGACCCCTACAGGTAGGTAACACTGTCACAGTGGTAATCGTAATCAGCCCTGACCCCTACCGGTAGCTAAATGTGAGAATTGATCATCTACCAACTAATGCTCATATATCATATACACACTATATATTATATATATATATATATATATATATAGTGTGATATATATACAAGGATAAGCCAGTCAGTGCAAATCAGTCCTCTGGTGGATGTCAGAACACGTGGGAGTGTAAATGTAACCCATGATGTAAGTTTTACTAATTGTCTTGTACGTGTCTCAGGCAGGCGGTTATTACAGCATCTGCAAGTGCTAATGGTCACTAGGCAACATTAGCTACCCGCAGTTACCGTTATAAACGCAGCCTCCCTAACAATAGTAGGGAAATAATATTTGAGCGACGCTTTCGTCCCAGGTTTAAATTTGCGATGCTTTCATCCCAGTATTAGAAAGTGCTAATTGATAAACAAAATCAGCCCGAACTAAGACCGGAAGTCAAACACGCTGAAACACGAGGTGGATAATCCCACCTTTACATAGCATTAGTAAGTGCTAGTTATTGAAACAGACCAGCTCAAATTAATGCCAGTAAAGGAAAGATAAACTATCAAAACCTATCAAAAATACACCAAAACGTATATCAAATATATATATATATATATATATATATCAAATGCATATCACGTCAACAGGTTAATTTTAGGTAAAAAAGTAAATTTTGGACCTTGAGATTGTATGTCAAATGTCAGTATTGATGTCTACTGAATCTAACCCCCAGCATATTCAAGTGCTAGTGACAATAGCAGACCAGCTCAAGAAAATGCCGGAACCAGAAGCAGTATGGTAGAGCTAATTCTTACCTGATACATAGCTGCATCATTTGTTGAGGATACTAGCATCAGAAAGTGCTAGTTGTTCTAAATCACCAGCACCTAACTCATGCTAGTGTCTCCAACAAACTTACCAAGGTGCCAGAAAGCGCTGTTCATATATCACTATAGCCTATGTCATGTTGGTGTTTCCAACAAACTTACTGAGGTGATACATGTAAAAGATACTAACATCAGAAAGTGCTAGTCCTTCTATATCACTAGCACCTAACTCATGCTAGTGTCTCCTACAAGATGAGTTAACCAGTGTCAGAAGAAGAACTGTCACTGAATGTGCTGAACCTCTGCGAACATCCCATTCTATAGTCTCTGGACGGCCACTGTCTTCGATTCTCATTGGTCGAGGGCATCCTCAACTTTGACCAAGAATTTCATTGGTTGCCAGTGGGATACGGTGGAAATTGATTGGCTAGTAGAAGTGACATGATAAATTCCCACATTTAGGAATGCTGTTGTTTTATGACAATTGGTTGGTTGTCGGGTGTCCGACTATGCGTTGTCATTGGCTGATAGCCTAATTCATTTGCATATGACTGTCAATAGAATGTCAGCTCGAGATCTGTGGTTCTGGCAATAAACTGTAACAACACAAGAGTTGGAAAATGCTGTCAGCTTGCCTATTCCACTCTCTAAACTCACACTTAATGCTGTGGCATGTGTGACAATTAGGAAATATAATAGCACCACCTGGGTCCTCAGACTCCAGAGATCACATGCCGGCTACGGCCGGTCTCCAGTTTCGATTAATACTTACATGTCATTAAAATTATGAATTCCAACGGCAAATAACAAAATTGTTTCAACTGTAAAACTTATGGAATTATACATCCTTATTTGAAATACAGTTACTGTATTACTGTGGAATCCTCATAGATCTTACAGTTGGACAAAATTAGGAAACAGTTCCGAGAGGTTCACTGGTATTTCATACACCTGTCATCATGTATATTTTGGCTTAAAATTAAATAATTATATTCAGTAGTGAGCTCATCTTTTTAAACAGAGTATAGACATTGGCACTCATTCCGAGACATTTGATTTATTAGAAATCTAATAGTTTGGTCACCCAGCATTTACTTTATGTGATTCATTTTTTTCAGTCTTGCCATTCTTTATACCATCTTCCCAGTTCACATTCTAATTCTTTTAGTTCTTAGTTTGCGTTAAAATTTTGTTTTATGACTTAAACAGCCATGTCTTAAAAGATGACAAGAAACGGATTATGTTATACAATTAAAATTAATTTCTTTGGCAAGACGATTTTTGCAGCAATGTAAATTTACTAGATATATGAAAGTTATAGTGATAACATGCAAAAAAAAACTATAACATTTTAGGATTTTTTTTTCGCACGCAGTTATATTAAAAACACCCAGCATACATTGGGAACTTACCTGCTTCAAATACCTTGGTAATTAGTCTCAGGGTTGGTGTCCTCCAGCTGGCTGGAACAAGAGGGGCATTAAGATCTCACACTTGTTGTTTCACAAGTTCAGTGAAGTGACTTCAGCCAATTACTGGGTGAATTGTCAAGTCATGGAGTATAGGTTTCTGGCTACTTGCACTAGGTACTCAGCTTGCTATTATCTTACAGCAGGTCTTTCTATATATTTTTTATTAATCGTTATTTTTGGGCATTACATATCAATTTACTAAATTGAACTATACCTTCATTTTTTAAAGCCAGGTATTTTGAAGAAAGTTTTCAATTTTGCATCCACCACCCTACTTCATACTAGAACTATGATAATAAATATAAAGGAAAATGTCATGATTGTATGAGGTAAGGTTTCTTACTTGGATACAGGTTGTTAGGCACACCTTTTCTGGTGGAATTCTCATTTGGCAACACAAAACTTCATGTAAGGTAAAATTGATTGAAAATGGGTGAATATTGATTGATGCCCAACAATGTTATGATTTGTCTCTCTCATCATGGAAGGTAATATACACAGAGACATAATTTTTATTCTCTATGTAACCTTGACCTGTCATACACCAACATACTGTTGCTGTTAAGACTATATAGAATCCCCGGTGTGGAGGGTAGTGCCTCACAAATAAAGTCATATACTATTGATATCAGAGTACACAATGAAACATTTATTAGTTTTAATGACGCCATACAATGTTTGGATGTGTCTGTCGCTACAAACAAGACAAGAATTTGTATCAACTCTACGGCTTGCCAAGATGGTAAATCTATATATTGATTCGTGGCATTGTTTTATTCATGAAGCACTAATAGACCAAACGATCACTTGATTCGGGGTGATGTAATCACTCTGCCCCGGGGTAAACATGGTACCTTTGGTAGGACGCTACATTTGTAAGTTATCGAACGCAGCATTCACTGATTACGCTGCATTGGTAACCGAGGATCTCAACTAACATCTTTACACGTAGACCAATTATTGTCAGTGAGCTCAGTTGGTATTTTGCTTGAGTTCTTCGAAATGGTACCCAAAGTACACGTCAATTCTGTCAGCAAGTTATTTGTTTCTGCCTTTTACTTGAATTCTCTAAAACTGGTACCCAATTCACATGTTGCAATTATCACTATTATCTATATGGTTATTCACCAACTTAACTGTGCCCTATGCCCTTGTATCGAATGTTCCACGTCTAATTATCTAGTTGGGAGTTAGAACAATCCAAGCTGGTTTTTCGTGACTCGTTTATTTTACCTCTTAGGTTATTTGTTCAGTGAACCTTGGTTTATTAAACAAATATGCTCCATGTATACTTTGTCATTACTCATGGCTCTATATGCGTGATTTTTACCGAAGTTCACATTAATCCTTCTCTTAATTAGTCAATTAGTCATTCCATGATTGGGATTTTGCAAGAGAGCTATTAAACTATGGAAAACTGCTGTCATTTCGTACAAAAAATCGCGACCAACAGCGTAAAAAGTACCGAGTGCAGACAACATTTTGACATGTTGAATACGTTGATATAAAATTGAGACACCACGTCTGGACGCTATTGTCATGTCATTTATTAATGATATGTTTTGTTTCTTGTCTAGTAACGCGGGGTATTCTTACACAACAATAGACAGACTTATATCAATATGAATAGATTTGAAGGCTTGTTGGAGACACGCAACATTGTGGAGTTGAATGTCAGAAGGATGCCAGATAGCGGAGGTGTAAAAAGGCTTCATTAGGGGCGTCGTAAAAGTCTTAACGTTGGTATCAGTTCAGTCAATTGACATCAAAGCCCACCTGTGATTTGACCAGTGTCCCATTATAATGGCCAATAACGAGATAAGCCTGTTAGATGCCATGATAAGCTCTATCAGCCTTTTGTATGCTCAGCATTAGACTGATACAGATAATAGACCACAGTAACAATATGGAAATTAATACCAGACCCACGAAAGGCCATTTTGGGCTTGTATTTTTAGGGTACTTCACTGAAACGCAATATATTATATATTGCAATTGTTATATATTATTGTTTATATAGTAACATAATCCATTACACCCGACTGCTGTAAATTGACTATGGAAAGAGCTCCAGGGTGAATTTTTGAGTAAAAATAACCATTTTTGAGAGAATTACTCTTGGAGTTTTTCATATCCGTTAAGACT
>WURV02227244.1:0-10146 GCA_011762755.2 Epimenia babai | reverse complement strand
CTGGTTAGAGCGAGGTTTGAACCAGGGACCCCTGGATCCAAAGTCAAGCGCTCTAACCACTACGCCAACTGCCCCCGCGAATGCCGTATAGTTTTATTTCCTGAATTAATACGTTGTGATATATCGTATCGAATGCTTTCTTTAGGTCGGTGAACACAGCTATGTATGGTGCAGTGTTATGAAATGAAATTTTATTGATTTATAGTGCCCTTTTAACACATGGCTATGAAAGACACTTAACAAATTTATGGTTACTATGATTAACTAGAAACACAAGGAATACGGTTCAAAATCGAACTCGATATACCATGAATAGATCGAAAATAAAATAGGCATATACCTACAGTAAGATCACATATAAAGAGAATATAACTAAAAATATTACAGTACAGATCGGATTTTTACACACTGTCAGGCTTATAAAAACGTTGTAAAACTCTGTTAAATATCACACGAAAAACAACGTATAAGAAAATCACGTAGTATTGCACGATAAAATTAACCACTGTTAACTTGGCAAAAGGCAGTAGAAAAATCCCTTGTAGTGGTGAGTTCCTCGATTAGATCCACTATGGCCATAGAAGTTGAGAAGTTGCTACGAAATCCATATTACGGTGTAGAGGATGTCTTGATTGTTAACGAAGTTCATCAAGCTTGTATTAACAATTTTCTCAAGAAATTTAGAAAACTGCGTAGTGATACAGGCCTATACTTAGCCAAATTTTGTTTGTCTCCCGATTTGAAAATAGCTATGAACTTGGCAGCTTTCATTGCATCGGCAAATATTCCAGTTGCCAGTGATCTTTTGAATATATGTGAAAATTTTTCTGCTGTGTTCTATTGTTTTTTGACTGCTATTATGTCTACTCCATCTTTCCCTTATGACGTCATAGATTAGCCCAGTAGGGGAAATGATTAATATCACGTAGGGGAAATGAGACAAAAAAAGACAAAAGTGAAGGCATAACACCTCTGCTCTACTCCTTGTGCCTGATGAATTATACTTGTATACGAAAGCTTGTGTTAATAATAACCTTAGTCAATGAGGCGTTTCCCTTTACTCTTCATTTTATTTTTTTGCTATCGGTTTAAATCTCATCGCGTGCCGCAATTGATGCACTAACCAAGTTATTCTCATTCATATTAGTCTCATTCTCAGTCACACAGGTCTTGATTTCCTTTATTCTATAATGTATACATTTAGGATGTTTTGGTGAATGAGACTAGCATTGATTAATAATGACGGTTCCACTTTCATGATAACACATCACGTGACGACTTACGTATTTTTCAAACCACGTGACCTTGATCAGCCATTCACTATTCTTGTTTTGTCTCAAGAGGCTAAAACATATGCAAGCCTTTTTCATGCGAAATCAATGAAATGCCGAATAAAGTAAAAAAAGAAAAGGTAATTCGTTTAATTTTAACTATCGGTTTGATGGACAACTATTTTTTGTTCAATTACGCCTCTGGTCGTAGTGTAATTTTCTACCCTACCATTGTGAGTAAACGGAAAATGTCTTCCCCGACGGAATGCTCTGTTGTTTAACACATCGTTACTCGTTTTTATTATTTTTTGGATAAATCGTTGCCTTTTATGGTTTTTCAGGCGACAACTAAGACTGTACCTATCGTTAAAGTAACCTCAAAAGATGGACATGAAGCGACAGAAAACGTCGAGGTATATATTATAAGTTTATAGCAACGAACGTCAGATGTCGGCCATTTTGACAACGTCGTGAATGAACTGGCAAATTTGGTTTCCAACACCGTGCCAGTTGCCAGCACTATCTACAGAGTGTTTTTGCAATGTAAATATGCTGTGGGATATCACACTCATTTAATTCACATAGGTTGTAGTTTTAGCTAAGTTGTTAGCTAAGCGGAACTTCTTTTGGACTTTTAATATAGCTTGACAGTTAATTGCAGCTGTTGTACAAAGGCTCTTCTTGTTAATTTGATAGTAGCATTGAGTAGCATTAAAATAAAAAATATCCCCTCAGTCTGTTAATGCACAACAGTACTATCATCATAGACAATTGACTGTTTCAGCAGTTCATCTGCATTTGTTTTTGCCAAAATGCTAAGTAGTTTCATATATACTATAAAAGCCAATTTTTCAAGGAGTGACAGTCACACTTATGTAATAAATTACTATATCACGTACGACCATTAGATTCAGTAAAAATAATTAAATAAGGCCCATAATGCGTAAGTCTATATACTTACCTTTTATAATTTATAATAGTATAACCACTACTTTTCTCAAGATTTGTCGTTTATTTGGTTGGTAAGTTTTGGTTATTTACTCTGTGTGACCCTGTACTAATGTTTCCCAGTGCCTGCAGTCACATTATAATATAGAAAACTACGTTTATGTGGGTACAAAGTTTTATTTGGACATGACGTTTTAAAGGACAATAACCAGGCTCGTTTTATCGCTCTCTTACTATCAGATTTCTACAAAAACCACGTGAAATGTGCCTAGTCATAGTCATTGAGTAAAACACCCACATCCGGGTAGGTTGAAGCTTGTAGATAAAAAATGGACGTGTCTATTGATGATGTTTATTATTTGCCATATTAGAACGTAGCTTTTGTCCATGTGTGCAAAGAGCTGTTGTCAATTGTCAGCCATTGTGTCGTCGTTGCATGGATGAGAAGGATTAATTAACTAATGCTTGGTGTTGTGTTCCAATACTCGATGAAGTTTCAGTATTGCACTGATGCTTTTTATTGCAATGTAGTTCAGCGTAAATGAATAACGTAGGTTGCTGAATGGGGTTGCATCAAATCACTTTATACAATAATTTTTTTAGCACACAGAGACTGATGAAGGTGACCGTTTTCTCGGCTTTCGTATTATGAAGAATACATAGATAAATCTCACCAGTAAATATTCTCATACGGAATGTTAGTTCGACACCTGTAACTATTAACGACGTGGAGTTTTGACTACCTAACAGGATAAAGCAAAACGATCGAAGGCAGTTGATGGCCATCCCCCACAGACACCTCTCACAAAGATCAAATATCCGAATATACAACCTCATACGAAGAAAGACAAACGTCAGGGATCGTCTCGCTTTAACCTTAGCAAGAACCGAGAGATTCAGAACCTAGCTATACTCAAAGGTAAACTGGAATAATCTTTGTCTATCTGTTTTTAGGTTCAGTGTTGTCAGTGGCGAACTGTGCAACTTACCCGTCATCAAAGGTAAATGTTCGTGTCGTCGCCGCAAAACGGCCAGAGCTTGATCGGTGTTCCGTAAGAGCGATAGCTGCATGTTGTCGGGTGCATCATGCTAGACCCGCGACGGGTGTTTTTGGTTCGATGAGTCGTAGTAACTAGCGAGTATTGTCACCGTACAGTGAGGCACTTGAGTGACGGCGCTTGTTTCATTAGCAGTGGCTGTGTGTTAGAGCGTATACGCAATCGTGCTTGTTATATACCCGCAATGTCTGAAGTATATATGGTCCACTTAATACAATAGTTTGTTTAGGGGGACAATCATGCTGCCGGCATCCATATTTGCTCCCTTCTAATGGTGTAACGACAGAACAAACCACTTTTTGCTCGCCGGCAGTGGTTTCCCAAGCTTTATCTAAATGAAACACTCCGTGGATTTTTTTCAGTAAATAGTACACTTAGACATTTTTATGTCATTGCCGCCATTAACTATTTATACAATAATCGCATAGGGTCCATATGATTGCTTCCAGTGAAAAAGCTCCGTTTAATCTACTGTTAACGGAAGATTAATAAAATTCTTTCTTAGTTGTAAATATCAGAAATTAACTCACATAATGGTTGCATATGTGGATGCCTAATCGGGAAGAGTATACTTTCCATAAAAATCGATTATTTGGAAATTAGCCATTAAAGTGAGGCGTACGCTCTATTGGAAAACCTGCAGAACCATCGTTAGTTTCCATTAGAAGCTTTTGTATGCATGAGGTATATTTGCAGTTGATGTGCAGAGTGTATAAAATGCTTATACAATTTAGGATTCGTGTTTTACAGCTAGGTTAATAATTACACTTAGCATCAAATGTAAAATTTTCACTTTATATCATTTAAAAGAAATATATCATTTAGGGAGTCACCATGTCTATATAATAGATATTGGGTATACATTAAATATACCTATAAATGTAATACCAACCCGCTAATTGTTCTTAATTGTGTATAGATGACCTGGACATATCCATTATACGCAGATGTATCACTTTTTTATTGCGGATTGTGTGAAACGGCACTAATTCTCTCTTGTACCGAAAACAAATTTTCAAAGTTGCGAGTTAGCTGGGGAAGTCATCTGAGTTAAGTTGTGCAGGTACATGGAGCCGACATTCATCCATATAGAAACTGCAGTTGACGTCATGCAATGAGATGACGTCGGTAAACGCTGCCTGTAGTGCATGATCAGCTGGATGCCAAGGTCATCATCTTGGGGCAAGCTGTGTTTCAAGGTTGCAGGAGATGTGTAGATTTTTTACAGAATTACGTCTATTTTGAAAATGGAACGCTGAGGTTGGAGCGATACTGTATCAATGGTAGTGTCATTCACACTTGCCCTATTGATTTCCTCCTTATACCCTTTCTATTTCCAAATACCCGCTTTCATACATATCATCTTTTTATTCAACCATGGAAATCTTGCTCATTTTCTGTAGTGGAAAGCATGTAAAAAAATCCCCAGTTTATGCAGATTTGAACTTGCCACTGTTTGCATGAAAAGATGGTCTTGTAATTCACTGGTGCGAACAAGGCCACCTAAACTGCCTGCATGACTGTATCTCAGTAATATTTTTTAAGTGCTGGTGCAAAGTGTATGGGTACAGATTCACATCCAGTGGAGCGATTGGCTCGAAGGTTGTTGAATAAAATGATGCGCCGGACCTTACCTCTGTGTACTGACATTGGGGTTGCCGTGGATCCGTTGGGTCATCATGTCGATGTTCTCAGTTAAACGGTGACTTTCAGATCTAGTTGAATGATTCGATTGAAGATTGTTTGATGATTTCCTACCATTTCTCTGTGTATTGACATTGGAGCCATCCTGAATCCATTCTGTCATCATGTCGATGTTCTCAGTTAAGAAGTAACTGTCAGATCTAGTCACATGATTTAGTTGAAGGTTGTTTGATGATCTACCATTTCTCTGTGTATTGACATTAGAGCTATACTGAATCCATTTAGTCGTTGCATCGATTTTCGCACTTAAAAGGCGACTGTCACATTGACTTTGGCCTGGATTTATTGTGTCACCATGATTTTGTCCTGGATCTATTGTGTCACCGTGAGGATATTCTCGACTGACCTCCCAACCCAGTTTATGCTATCAAGGTTGAGGTTTATACCCTGGAAGTATTCATCTCTTCATGAGCCATATGTATATATTCTGGAAAGCTTCCACGTAATAATTTATCTGAAGTGAATTGCATGCGCAATGGGAATTTTGTAGTTGAAATGGTTCATCATTGTTGTGTCTGTCTACCTGTCCAATGTCTTCAAAATGTAGTGACGTTATACACGTTGATCTTTTTAGCAAATAAATACTTCCCTATAGGTTGGACTAGGCATTGTGTTAGTTTTTATTGAAATATTGACATAAGAACATTAGTCATCTTATAACTTGGTAACTGTGAGATTTACTCATATCACAAAACTGCAATAACCTGACTACAATTGATGGATTTTCATCAATGGCTTCATAAAGATGACATATTCTCATTATAACAATGGCCATATCATGTTCATTCCGTCTGTAGTTTGGATGTGGTGATTCCCTAAATACTACTTGGTATTCATTCCAAATATACATATGTATATATTGTCCTACTATTGCTCCTTGGGCATAGTTTTTTCCTACGTGATCATTATGATTTTACCCATAGTTAAAACATCTGTCAGCACAAAATCTGCAAATTTATTGAATTTGCAGCTATTTGTCGCCTTGTCACGTCTAACTCTAGCCAACTTTCAGCGAGTTTTATGTCTGCACTCGCCATTATGTCTGTTATAATCCATCTACAATGAGGCGTCGCTTAATTTGTGGGCTGGTGACAAGACAGCAATGACTCAAATAACCTTCAGAGTTCCAGAATATCTTTAGGAACATGTAATGCGGGGATTAATTCATCAAAGAATGCACGCGATATTGTTATACGGACATATTATTATGTTGTTCATTTGAGCTTTTCGTAGTCTCATGTGGAATGATGTTAAATTTTTAATTTTCACATGCACATGGAACTCATTAGTGCTTTTGGCATGCATTTTGTTGAAAGATTTTCATTTTGTTATGATGCATTAAGTAGACTCGGGTTGTTGTTTGAATCGTTAGCATGATCTTTGTTCCAGAAAATTCTACGTGCATGAGCAACTCGTATGTCAAGGTTTTTTGTCCAACGATATCGTAGTAATACGGGAAATTTCTTGTGTTTATTTGACATTGATTAAAGCTAAAGGTATGGATTCACTTTTGGTTTTTCAGTCGAATTAGTGTTACAGCCTTATATTTTTAACTATTCTATGTGGTAAGTAAAGTGGGGCCAACCACGTTAATGAATGTGTTAGGCCTCTAATGCAAAATTCAGCACTGAATAGTTGTGCGTTTTTTTTATGCTGAGTTGATGATTTTTAATAGTATTTTTAGCTCACCTGAGCTTATTCTCGGTGAGCTTTTCTGACCGGAGTTCGTCCGTCCATCCATCCGATGTTAACATTTTCTCAAAAACTTTTGTCAAGAATCGCCTATTGCAGAGGTCTGCTATTTGGCAAATATTATCCTCAGGTTGGTCTCTTCTAGGTATGTTCATGGTATCGTCATTGCACCGAGGGGAGGTAACTTATACTGATGTTTGTATTTTTTATTAAAATTTTTTTTCTTAACCGCTCATCGCAGGGATTTGGCAGATATTGTCAGGTCTCTTTGGCCTCTTGTTTTTGATGTCAGGCAGTCTTGTTATCTTCTCGTTCTAATATCAAGATGGCCTCATGTTTTGTCTCCTTTTTTTCTCTTTTTTTCAGGTGATCGTCTTGAGGCCTTATGGGCCTCTTGTTGCTCACCGAAGCTTATGCTCAGTGAGCTTTTCCGATGGGATTTCATCAGTTGTTCATTCATCTATCCATCCGTCCGATACAACAGTTTTCATAAAGAAGCTGATCAAAAACCAATTAGTTCTGGTCTTTATAGATTTACAGATATTGTCCTCGGGTTTGTCTTATTAGATTGCCTCAGGTTGTCATAATTTCTGCCAACGGTTGTATTTTTACTTTATAGAAATCTTAATAACTGCTTGGTACGGAGCTTTGCCATTTGGTAGATACGTCGTTGGGTTGGGTCTTAATGCGGGTTTCTTTGTTTTTATTTTATGTTAATTGTAAATGTTTGTAGATCACTCAGGTGAATGCAATATATTGTCACTTTTGGGTTTTTATTTCTTCATATCCTGATTTTTTCATGTTATATGAGTATTTTGAGGCATATTTGGCTTCTTATTTTGGGACCTGAATGATTACTTTAAGGCCAGTTCGGCCTTGTTTTTAATCTGTTGTTTTTTCCTCTATTTTGTGACATTTTACTTATATTTAATCGGAGCATATTAATTTCTTCATTCAACAGACACTTTTTACATTTTATTCTTTGTTCTTTCTTTTTTTTGTACTTTGTTTTTTGTGTATTATATTTATATTTTTAATTTTTTATATTTTTCAATATTCGAGTGTGCGTCTTGTGACTTCTTTGGTATCTTGTGACTTCTTTGGTATCTTGTGACTTCTTTGGAATCTTGTTTTCTAATTTTATAACATTTTATGTCATCGTCACATTTTTATGCTGAAGACATGATGACATAGACGTGTTTATGGTGTAATTAAATCAACAATCAAGTAATGTTACAGGAAATCACTCTATGAAGTGTAGTATCACTTTGAAGAAATGTGAGATGCAATATCCAATTACGTTTGCTTTTGGTGGTTTTGTTGCATTCCATCCATCCATCCTAGGGCTCATAGGAAACTAAATGGATGCCGTATTGAACTGTACAAGAAATCCGATGGCAGTAACATTTTGTCTTTGAATCGTACAAACGAGATATAACACCTCAACAGTACAAAAACTCTCCGTTAAAACCTCATTCAATTAATACCCCACTTGTTTATCACCATTGTAACAAACCCATGTTGTAGGGTAGAGCTTGATTATGATTTATTAAATGTGTGAGTGGCTTACCGGGCCTGTTATAGAGCTGCCAAGCCCCCTATGAGTCCTGGCAAACCGTATTTGCCAAGCTGCGCAAGCGTCTTTAAAGTACGGGATATAAACACCTAATTTACTTTTTTCTACTTTTACGTAGACTCCCGTCGGATAAACGCATCCTGTCTCAACGTCTTAATGCGATTATGATTGGTAATGATCTGATTTGTGAATAACATGGCCATGGGAATCGATTTCTATTGATGCACCAGTAGCACTGTTGGTGGACGTCAGAAAGACATTAATCATAACGGGCGTACATGTGTTACACCGGCAGACAAGAATATTATAAACATCGTCGGATCATCGTGGTTTGGGGTATCCCTCGCAGCGTGGTTATGGCTTCTCTTTTCCAATGTACCTTCATATTGAGTTCCTTGGATTTGCTCTCGTATATTTCATCGCATCACGTTTTTTTTCATTATTACCCATTCCGAGATTTACCGGAGTGTGTACAGCAGTATTTTTGTATTTGGAACCAGTGGTATGTTCGATCAGTCGGTGACCTAGGTTAATAGTAGGTCACAGATGAGGTGATTTGTGCTATGATGATTTTCCATCCATGATAAATAAGGCTAAACATATTTAGTTACATCGTTTCACTTTTTTTGTCGGCTAACTTTTATATAGATTTATGAAGATTTACATAGCGGGTTAATCGTTGTTCATACGTCCTGCAATTTTAATCTAATGATCACGTTTATGCATGTTTAGTTTAATGACACGTTTGGCCTGCGATTCATTGGAACTTAAGCCTCTGCGTATATAATACAACATGCTCCATCTAATGAAGTTATGTTCGCTGTACAAATTGTTGATAGTGGGTATAGCCCGCCTAGTGGCTAAGTGATTTCATAGCTCTTTAGTTTAAGTATGGCTTCATACCAATATATTACACACGGCAGTGTTTAGCTGTAAAAGCTTTCAATCCACTGGCTACGATGTAGCTGTGTTTCGGGTGGTGATGGCACTGTTTCTTGTAGAGCTCTTTGCTATCTCATTTTGGACGTAATCACCGGATTGAGCTGTGTGTGCGAGAGGTAGGCAGACTGTCGGCATGCAGAATGGGGGCATAAATGTGGGGTATGAATGGACCAAAGTCTGTTGGTTTCTACTACTATAATTTCAACGTAATTCTTGCATTACCAGGAGAACCTAACGAATTGGAGTTATCAAGTCTTGGTAAATGGATCTTTTATAGCCCGGGGCAGCAGACTACGTCCCGGGCTTTTCTCACCTTACAGAGCTCTTGCTCTCAGTACGTCTCATCAATTTAAGATTGTCTTACCGTCCTTCAGACAAAACTTGATAGTGATAATGATGATGCTGTGATGATACTACAATCGCAAAATAGAAATTTATATAATTATTCGAAATTGGATGGCATCTAGCAAGCTCAAGTGTAATACAGACATAACTAAATTCATAAGTGTATCATCTTTTGTCAGAAATAATTCCCAAATATCCGCCTCTTAATCAACGGTTCAGGTATATATTCATCCAGTAGTGCAGTTCAAAATCATGTTTTTAAAAAGTTCATTACGAAGTTCTTGATGTTTCGAGTCTTGATCATATCAGTAACATATCTCTAATCAGGAATCATTGGCTAGGACTCGAAGTCCCTGGGTAGAAGGTATTTATATCTAAATACGTAAGCATATGTTGTCTTTAGCTTAATCAGCATAGAATTGCTGAAAGTTTATTATTGTCACGGAATACAGCGGAAGGATAGCTTATAGGATGATACAATGATGATGTGATGGACGGATTGAACAAGACAGAATAATGAAGCAAAGCAACTTCACGTGTAGTTATACATTGGTTTATGCCCCCCTCCAAATCCACTAGTATTTTTCAGAAGGAAATTTTGCCATGTTTT
>WURV02227233.1:0-10146 GCA_011762755.2 Epimenia babai | reverse complement strand
ATAGATTAGATTAAAATCCCTTTTTTCTTTTATTACGCAGTAAACCGGAGTTTTTTTTGTCCTATAGTAATTTATGGTTCATAAACACGATAACATGAGTTAGCCATCTGACTGCGTTTCAGGTATATCCGAGAGGAAGAGGAACGGGAGCGTGAAGCCCTGCTTTCGAGAAATTTCACTACTAACGATGACACGGCAATATACATGGACGCTGGTCTTCAACATAACACGCGACTGACCAATGCTAACAATGAAATGGACAACATCATTGGCTCGGGATCGGGAATATTGGGAAGCATACGGGACCAAAGAGTTAGCCTGAAAAATGCGCACAAGAAAATACTTGACGTGACTAACATGCTTGGACTTTCCAACACTGTAATGAGGTTGATTGAAAAACGCACCTCTCAAGATAAAATCATACTTTTCGGTGGGATGCTCATAACTCTTATTATCATCGTCCTGGTTATTGTATATTTACTCTGAGTTGCAGCATAACACTTAAGTGTAGATGTATTGAGAACTTCTTTGTAAAATCATAAATATTTCATTTTGTTTCGCAGAATTGCAATATTTATTCATAGGAAGTGTTTTCTTATGGCGTTGGTTTTTGATATAAAGTGGAATATGTCTTTTAATATCAATCAGGTAATAAGGTTTGTTGTAAAAGGTGATTGCCTCTTCACTAGTCTTCATCAATAGTTTTTACATGTATAAAGTGATTATGAATGTCTGTATGAACTATTCTCACACATTGCATGTTCCCGGTCATTTTATTAAAATAATTTAATCCTGTATATTCGTTTGAGGATATTGGTTAATTGACTTAATGCAATAAATGATTTTACTAACTCGTAAACACTCGTTACAATGATAATCTTTTGAATAAAATTACTAAGTTCACAGTGCCTACTGGAAAGCTGGGTGAAAATATCTAAACTGAGGAGCTGGGTGAAAATATCTACACTGAGAGGCTGGGTGAAAATATCTACACTGAGAGGCTGGGTGAAAATATCTACACTGAGAAGCTGGGTGAAAATATCTACACTGAGGAGCTGGGTGAAAATATCTACACTGAGAAGCTGGGTGAAAATATCTAAACTGAGAGGCTGGGTGAAAATATCTACACTGAGGAGCTGGGTGAAAATATCTACACTGAGAAGCTGGGTGAAAATATCTACACTGAGAAGCTGGGTGAAAATATCTGCACTGAGAAGCTGGGTGAAAATATCTGCACTGAGAAGCTGGGTGAAAATATCTACACTGAGGAGCTGGGTGTAAATATCTGCACTGAGGAGCAGGGTGAAAACATCTACACTGAGGAGCTGGGTGTAAATATCTGCACTGAGCCCCTCCCCTCAGTGCACCAAGCTTAGCCTTAGATTAAACTTTTTATTAAAATTCCACTTTTTAATCACATTTTACCATACTTAATTTTGTTTACAGTAGGGTTAGATAAAGTAATTGGCATTATAGATAATACTTAAATGCACTACTGCTAATCTGTTATAGATTATAATGTGAAAGGGAGGCAATCAACGAGTTTATTAGTAATACCTCCTCTCACCTCCCCGATGTTAGTATTTTGTTTCCAGTAAATAGTTTTCAAATTACAATATTGTCTCTCTGATATCCTCACAGAACACAACGGATAATTGCCTTTATAGTGGAAATGAGTTTTTTATATTGTTTATGATAGCTTCCTTAATGGCGAAGAATTGACATGCACTCGTGGAAGTATAAAAGTGCAATAAAATGCACAAATATTCATCTTTTTGTAGCGTATACTAAGACCGACAGAAGGCTACATGACCATTAACCCATCTAGGCCATAATCGGCCCTTTACAAAGCTAGTGTCTTTGATAGCCACTTGTTAAAAGGGCACTATAAATCAATAAAATTTCATTTCAATTTTATTTCATCTCATAGTTGAGGTAGGCTGTGGTTAACATTTATGATGATGGAAAAAACATTTAAAACCACCAGTAAGTCTGGACAAACAGTTCACCATCGTACATAATAGCCATCGCTTCCTAATAACCACTTATACCCAGCAGATGTTGCACACTTTGTGAGGTAGGGGGCAGTTAGTGTAGTTGTTAGGCTGTGGGACTTGTAACTTTTTAAGATGGTTTTCCCCACCGCTCATTATCACTGAGGTGAATGCGTCTGTTATGTTGACCACATGAACGAGCTTTGTCAAGTATCAAGAATGGCCTACTCGACAATTACGTCGGTAATCGGCCCATTTCTAACCAACTAACCTAAATGAGTATATATCTGTGATAGTTGATGATTGTTTGGACAATGAGACAATGAGATAGCAGTGAGACGAGTGCCAGAGAAGACACGTTAAACGCAGAAGCAGAGGGAAGAAGCCTTCACATATCCACATTGCAGCAAGGGCTGCCCAGACCTGCATGGGCGAACAAGGTTTGAGGTGCTTTTTTTTACGAAAAACTCCCCAGTTCGTGTCATGGTAGGTCATTGATAATTTAATTTGGTGTTCTAATTATTATTCTATTTAAAAAAAATGAAAAATTGCATTGATATTGGAAATTAATCGTGCTAACTCGTCACTATAATATATGTCCTATTAGGATTTCAGCATCAGAATGGCCATTTTCCATGATTTTTGTAGTCAACACATGTCACGAGTTTGTGGCCTTCTTAATGAGTTACAGATAACTATATATCATAGATTTTTTTAGATATCATATATTTTTACTGAGCACTACGTTAGAGCTGGTTAACATTCACTATATGATTTTTTTATCTTTGACAATTGCTTCAAGTTTTTTATAAGCATATCTTTAAATGTACAATCTTGATGTCAACAATATATAAATATCAAAACGGGAGTAGACTTTACAAAGCATGTCTTTCCAATGACTGCCGACTCTATTCAATTGTATAGTGGATTTCATATGTTTCTCCTTAAACTATTTATATTATAATTTAGTGCACAAATACTAATCACGTGCGTGATTTATGATGTTACTGTCACTGTCCATCACCATCCCTGATAGTGGATAAAAATTGCATGCCACCTCTCGAGCTTGGGTGGTCACGTACTTTTCACTTATGTTGGCGCCAGTGGTGTAGTGGTTAGAAGCGCTGCCTTTCATGCGAGAGGTTGCGAGTTCGAACCAGCATAAACCAGGGATTTTTCCTGTGCCTTCCACAATAGGAAATGAGCAAGATTTTTGTGCTTGAATATTTAGAAATATTGTTGTGGAATGGTTTATTATAAAAAAAATATCTAAGGGTAGTAACAGGGCAATGTTGTACATGCGACTGACATTTAATTATAAAGTAGCACCAAGACCTCGCCTTTACCTTTTTACCTTCTCATTCCGAGGATTTGGCTATTAGACGGTTTGTCAGTGTGAGAGACGTGTCATTTTTTAAAAATGGACGCCAACGTAAACAAATTCGGTTCTGCGAGTATTTTTTACTACGGGTGTTTTTTATTGTATATGCAAATATTCATTTCTAACGGTGAGTTTATATAGATTTTGAGAGCGCTTTGGTATAGCGAATTATAAGATAGAAGTTTAATATTTACTCAGGTAATTGTAATCCGCCGTTGTCGGTGCATTCCGGATCGGACAGAAACCAACTCGGACAGAGACAAAGCACATGGTTTAACTTTGTTAGATAAACCCCTTGTAGCTTAACATCGTGTGGTATTATTTATATATGTCATTTATGTTGAAGGTGGGGGGTTTTTGAATGACTGGATGTCAAAAGCCCGGAGTCACAATAAAGACGAGGTTTTTATTAACCAGCGGCAAAGCAACTTTGTGCTGCTGTATTAGTTGACATGTTCCACACTCTAAACATCCCAGAGCAAAACACCACTCTTCAAACCGTCCAATTTACATTATTTATTATATAGTTGTGGTTAATGTGAAAATACAAAAATACAAAGGTAACACCTTGTTGACTAACTATATAAGGATTAACACAAGCTTTCGTATTGCTTATTCACCTAATTCTGCGTCATATTGACGAGTTCTCACAGATCGGTGGCGTCACAATTTGTAGTTCATAGATTGGCCAACAACGTTACATCGTAAAATAACCCAAACAATCTAAGAAATATGCGGATAAAACAGGTGATAAAATGATTTAACTATCAAAAATCAAGAAAAAAGCAGACATATACTGATTAGTGCAGCAATAGTGCTTATGCAAACCAAACGTAACAGCCAGCAAGCCAAAGTTAAACGTATCGTCTGCCTAGAGAAATTCTATAAATATCGGCGGTCTGTCTATGCACCCATTTAACCACTTTCGCCTGGCTGGATTGAAGGTGTACAAATTTAAAGTGAAGTAACATTTGACACCAACTTCTTTGAGCAGCTCGTACACCCGTAAGTGCACAGCTACATTATTGATACTGATATCGTTCGACGCGGAATAGAACGTAGAATCTAGAGCACGATTAAGTAATAATTTACTGCAAACACAAACGAAAATATTGAATTTTTAATCAAATCAGTGGCCGGAATATGGCGGGGCCATGGTATATCAAGTATACTTCATCAGGTGCAATCAACACCTAACATGGCAACCCATACCTTAATGGATAATGTGTGTATGGCATGATTTTCCCAAACAGAAATCATGATCAGAGAAGCAATTTCTGCACCAAGGACTGTAAAAATATTAGTTATTGCATCTCGGAGATGCATGTCGAAATGTCGTAAACTTTTTCATCATTTTGTAGTATTTTATTAACTCAGAAGAAAATAGACTAACTTTAGATAGGGTAACTTTTTCAGAAATTCCCTTACAAATCAGGGAAAGCTAATATTGTGTAGTAATCTGATCTTAATTATGTTGGTTTAATTTTAAAATTCTTGATATTTGTAATATACTGTATAATGTTTCATTGATTATTCTATATAATAATAAGAAATATTATTATTACATATTACATTTTATTAAAACGCATTATTACGATGAATTGGTACTATATAAATGAGCTATAATGTTGAATATTAAATATATATTATCACATATATATATGTATATGTAATAACATGATATTTATATGTATATATATATCTATTATATAAGCATATAAACTATTATGAGTGTATATAATTTTCTATTGATTTTTATTGTTACTAACATACATCATCCATGATATATATTAAACATTAGAGGCTTAAGTGGGACTGTCTGAGGGAAATCAATATTTTCTGTTCATTCACACAAAGGAGCACACCCATTCTCTTACCCCGTGTTTTGTAACTAAATACTCTGAGTAACTATGAATAGCACACTCTCTGTCGCTTCTGATGCGACGTTACCCAATACAACCGTAATCTATTTATTGAACGAATATTTCAATTATATAACAATTTACAATCTCATAAAATTTGTATTCTTACCCTTCGTCATTTTAGGTTTATTTGGGAACATGATCTGTTTCGTGTTAATTGTTGTACAACGACTTTACGTCAATTCTTCCGTGTTTTTGTTCTACATGATCATGGCTGTGTCGGATTTCATACAGATATCATTGGAAGCGATCTATATCATAGAGGCGTATTTACATATAGGGATTATATCAGACCATACCATACGTTGTCAAATATTGCTATATTTCTCTCACTCATCTGGCCTAATATCGACATGGCTTTTAGTTTGTCTAACCGCTTTCAAATTCTTCGGCATCTTACGACCCCTCAAAATGGTGCGTATTAACAGCATGAAAGTCTCTAAAATCATCATCGCAGTGAATCTGACTGTAATTTTTTCCTTTGTTGTCAACGTTTTTTGGACACACGGATTAATTTTGAAAGAAGTAAAACCTCGGGTGTTTATAACGGTATGTTTTATACCAGATCCCAATACGGCGACTATTTATGGAGCTCTCGGGCTACTTCTATATGGTATAGTTCCTGGTGTTATTTTGATCTGTTTATCAGTTGGTATTATATATAGTTTTCTGTCGAGTTATCGGGAGCACAAGCGACTTCTCCACGATGAATCTAACAAAAGCCAACAAGCATCGACTACCTACATATCGGCAAAGAACAGCGTGTCTTTATTAATCCCGCTTGCTATATTGCAAATCGTGTGTACTTTTCCTGTGGCGATTTACGCTTTTCTAGTTCACACCCAACAATACCCAGCGTTGTTTTTCGCTTTGAACAGACTGCGTTCCGTGAATCATTCGATGAATTTTTACATTCAATCAATAACCAGTCGCTTTTATCGGGAGAGCATGTTTTCTTACTTTTATAAGAAATCTTAAGTTCATCGTGTGAATTAATACCTTCAGAATCAAATGCTTCATAAGGTGTTTTAAATGTAGAGTTAATTCCTTGCATTAGTTTTGACTTGTTATTTTAGTTGTGTTGATGAGTGATTTTTTACACAACCATAATTTTGTGAATTTGCACATTGGACACAGCTTTCATACTTATTATGTAAACAAAAGCTTCGTCTCTTGGCAACATTGGATTGCCCTTCTTACAACAATGGATTGCCCTTTTTACAACATTGGATTGCCCTTCTTACAACAATGGATTGCCCTTTTTACAACATTGGATTGCCATTCTTACAACAATGGATTGCCCTTCTTACAACAATGGATTGCCCTTTTTACAACATTGGATTGCCTTTCTTGCAACAATGGATTGCCCTCCTGTAATATTGGATTGCTCTTTTTACTTCGTACAACAATGGATTGCCTTTTTTCACATCAGTAGATTGCCTTTCTTGAAATGAAATAAAATTCTGATATTCTTATATTCTAATCTCTTATAACAGTGGAGTGTCTTTCTTATAACTGTGGATAGTCTTTTTTATAATAATGGATTGTCTTACAATGGTTGATTGTTTTTCTTATAATGGTGGATTACCTCCCGTACCCTTTAGTTTTGCCTTTATTATCCACATGACATTTTCTAACTCAAAGGCTATGTATTTTGCTAATTGTCACAGACATCTGTTGACTCAATTATTTCAAATCTTTTGAATTGAGTTCAATAATGGTATACAGTTGCCTCTTCCATTATCAAACATGTTCAACGTTTGTGTGAGGTGGTCTAATAACAGAAAAAGCCTTCATACACAAAATATTACCAAGTACTAGACATTGATTAAACAGATTGGCTTATCCTTTTTTTTTGTGAAAACAAATCCATTGCTACAAATTGTAACTTATTTCGATGCTTTCCATTTTTGGTACTTTTTAACTTTACAAATTGGAGTTTTCCAAAATAGTATATTGATGATTAACCCTTAGCACTCTGTTGTCACCAAATTATATTGCTATAGTAAAGTGATGTACAGATGTCATTATGGTAAAGACCAATCAAACTATGCAAATGTACATATATATATATATATATATATAATTTTTTTCCATTTTTGGTATTTTTCAATTTTAAAAATTGGAGTTTTCCAAAATAGTATATAGATTATTAATCAAACTATGCAAATGTAAATGCATACATACGTATATATATGTATATACAAATTTTTTAGCCGGTTATTTTTATGTGAACGAACTATAGGCTACTATTAGTTATCTGCTAAATTAACACTTGTCAAGTGTCAAGTTGTCAATCACACACTCCCAAGGCAATTGGGCACACGATATTGGAATATATATAAAGGAACGTTTGATGACTGAGAGTAGCATGATGTTCTCATTATTGTTGAGCAATTTGTACAATACTACGTAATTAACTATTTTCGAATTAAACACTCGACACCCTCAGTAACGCCGACAGTGGGGTCCAATGTTTATAGCCCCAATACTGGTGAACTACGTGAATTTGACATTTTCAAAATGGCCACCATGGACGGTTTCACTGCAATGGATTTTATAATATAACGGATCATTTACAGTTTTTATCTATTATCTACTAACTAGTATTCATTACTGCGCATCTGGGAATATTAGCTGGCTGTAAGGATCTTCAAGCTTTTTGATATCTTTTTTGTTTGCAATGCTTTCAATACGATTTTCAACCGTACACTTTGTCTAAAATTCAGGAATACCACAGTAGAAACACGTGACTAAGTGTGAAGATGGGTTTGTTAATTAAAGTTGTATTCACTCACCTGACACAACCAACTCTTTCTGGTATCTATTTTACCTGTCATCTATTGAAATTCTTGGAAAATAGTTAAATGGTTTTTCGTGTAATAAAAGTTGTGATTTGGCTATTAAAACCCCCTCTATCTCATAATTTTTTATAGCAGAAATGGACTTGTTATACGAACTAAATCTGAAAACCTAAAGATGTTCATTTTTCACACATAAATTTTTAACAATTTGTTTATTTATGTGTTTTCAGTGGTAAGCATTTGTGATTGAGAATTTGTTTATTTTTCATAATAATATAATTAATATTATTATTTTTGTCATCCACAGTAGAAGTACTGACCGAGGATATTTCCGCATAATACATGCCAAGGGTTAATACATCTTTGTGTTGTGTTGGGTTAACATTTAAATTAAAACTGTCATATACATTTCTGTCCATTGCTACCATTTTACATTGATATTTGTTTGAATGCAGCGTCAATACTACCTCTATCTATTAATTTGTACTACAGCATTTACTACCTGTATCTCCATGACTAAAAAATTCTTAAGGATCACCCATATATATTTATATACATCAAAATCTCGTAATTTGTGCTATATTTCTATAATGCAGGTATGGTACTAACTCTTTCATCAGTATGTGTATCGATTCAGACAAAAATTTACAAATTTCAAAATAACGCCGACGTATTTGATCGTGTGATTGAAGAAGCTTACTGTTTGAAACAAAGCAACAGAAATCTGTGGCATAAGTGCCGAGCTTGGCCCATTTGTCTCAGCAGTGCAGCCCTCAACTTTATTGATTTTATGTGTTAGATGTGACCATAGGTCCAGTTTTTATATTTACTACATGAAAAATTAACTCTTAATATATCAGGGAAGTCAAAATTAACATAATGGCACTTCTTCTAATGATGCCTATTACCGTAAGGTTGTATCCTCCACAACTATTGTTCGTTTATTTCCTTCAAAGTGGTCATTGTTTCAGAAGGTGTTCTTATGCCAATGATAAGTAGTTGACAAGTCACAGACAAGATATAAGATTGATGTTGTGATAGAGAATAGTAAGTATGTCAAAAATCACATTATATAAAGTGAATTCGTCATTCATATCTTGGAATTTAAGGCCCCTTGTGCAGCTTGGCAAATGTTTGCGAGGATTCCCTAGAGCTTTGGCAGCTCTATAATAGGGGCCAGTAAGCCATTCACACATTTATATTTGGATTTATAGAATTTTCGAATAACATCTGAGTCTTTTTGTTAATATTTATAATTTTTTGATGCCATATGACTGAAAATATTAATTTTTCCAACGTATCTTTAACATTAGGACTCAGATATCTTAAACTTGTGTATTGTTCAGACAAATGGATAAATAATTCTCGCAATAAACGCAAGATGTACAATGTTTCATTACAGCCAGATATGATTCTAAATAGATAACTTATCATTTGTTTCATGTTTTATAGAATAGGCGAATGGATATTTCAATGGTTTATTATGAATTTTGTAGGCGGACAATGAGGGTAATCGATAGAAGACACAATTGACATTTACTGTTGTTGATAAAGTGGCACTAATGTTTTCCTAAGGGATGGAGTCCATGGCCGATGGTGAAATATCAAGTCCTGTACCTAATGCGTATTTGCTCATGGTATGGACTGTCGAGGCTGAAAGTATGAAATTGTGATTATCCTCGCTTGCAAGTTGAGATTGTTAGTGTTTGACACATTTACCGTTGCATGTGTCTGCATGTGTCGTCTGGCCAGTAGGGCATTCGATATGACACTTCGGTATCGTGTTACATGGTGTATGCCTCACTTGTGGGTTTGTTTTATCACTATCATTGTATTGGAATTAGTTATTTCAAATAATCGAATAATATCAAACTACAGTTAAATGTGCCATGAATTTAATACATAAATTAAAATCGTTTATTCATATCCCCCAATCATACCTGGCATTACCAGCAGTCACCAGAAGACATTCTTTGCGTAAGGGGGAAGCATTATTGGTTCATTGCTGATATCGTTCATGTGGCCAATTTTACCAAATTCTACCA
>WURV02227222.1:0-10146 GCA_011762755.2 Epimenia babai | reverse complement strand
CATGCATAAAAGCCTCATATTGTAGTCTGTCATACATGAAGGCAACTGGGGTAGTTTCCTTACAGCCCATGGTTATATTTTGACTAGGTTACTTAATAAACTTCTGCTGCATTCTCTAATTCGTACAATGTCAAGATTTCCATCGGACATAAACAATGCAAGCGATCGTCAAACCATTTCAAAAAACCACAACTTCTTACAAACCGGTGCTGTCCAGTTTCCGACCTGTGTACCGTTAAAGGTTCTGCCACATATCGATTAGTGTGTTGCGCACTTATACTACTAAGCACTAATATGTGGATACAATATACATATGTCAAATCAATCTGCAAATCGCAATAACCACTGGGTCGAGACGGCCCTCGTCTCGGGGAGAGACAGCATTCTCGGAAATCTCATCCACATTCTACGCGTTATTTCAGTGTTGCACGATATTTTGGCCGTATTTGACACTATGGATCACTTCCGGCGTCTCGGAACTTCCGAACTGCGTTTTGCATATATGCCAATCGGTATAGCAATGGATCGAATCTCACATTACACACTTCGTGAACTCAATTTTAAGTTTTATATCAAGAAACGAGGCGTCATCGGGTAAATTCCTTATGTTAGACATCACCAGTTCTTGATATTCTTTATATTGTAACGGTGTCCTTACGATGTGACCTAATTTTGGATGCCAGTTGACCTACAGTATCCCGAAGGACTTCTAAAATTGATGAATACGGGTAGTTTTCTAACTGACCTATCATTAAATTTAAATTGCGTACACACCACGACCATAATGATGGCTCAAGAGATTTATAAAGCTCAATATCAATTTGATCAACATTCAACTTTCAGCAAACAAATAAAGAACGTTTTATGCTCGGCCTACTTTTACCCCGGAAATATCCGGTCTGTCACCACTACATATTCAGTGACATCAATACACAGTGTTTGATAAAAGAGTGCATAAATAAGTGTTCATCACATCAAAACATGATAAGCATGCTTTTTCTGCAACACAAATCTCACGATTTGAAAAACTACAGAATGCCGCACCCCCTATTCATCTTTGACACCTCGACATTTCCATATCACAACCCACCTCCACTCTCTACATTGGCAAAAGATACCGGATCGTATTCCAATAAAAAGTCTTATTCGATTTATTTAATGTCTACATTCAGAAGTCTCCTCGTATCTCATTTCGCTTATCGAAGTAAGGGACACTGGTAGCACTACCCACCATTTAGCGGCTCCTACACACGTCAATCCTCATATATGTACCTTGGAGAAAGACCATTTATATGCGTTGTTGCCACCCTCTGGAACTCACGTATACCTAATATCAAAGACATACAGGAACAGTATAAAACATCATCTGTTCCAGTCGATCATTAACTCATAGGATCGAAAACCACGTTTGATCAGCAATTTGTTATTGGACATCTGATATTTTCACGATTTTATCCGATTTGTGAGAGGCTAAGATACATGTTTTTCTACTCTGTATTCCAATTCTCAATGTATAGTATATGCATTTTATTTTTTTTGTATTAACATGCTGTATATTTTCTTATCGGCTAATGACATCAATATAGCATGCAAGTTTTTTTTACGTTATTAATAGCTTTGTAAAGTTCCTTTGATCATATTTCATTAGCCACTGACTATACAAATATGTTCATTATACTTATTTATTATTATATACCCACAAAGAGAGAGGTAAGCGTGGCCCATTGCTTAAGTAGCACGTCTATGTGCTCCTGAGTCGCATTCTCATATCTTCTTTGAACCCTGCAAATTGTATGCCGATATGAAGTGAATCTCTTCCCTCAGTCGCAACACGATACAAAGAATCTATAGAATTTTTTCCTCATTTGTCGGAACATTGCCAAGGATGACGAGGTAATCAATTGGGCATCGCTGACAGACAATTGGAAGAAAAATACGATCTCGGATTCTTAAGGATCAAAGTGCATTAAGCGTAACGCCCGCCCCATTTTCTGAAGTGCGTCGATAAATAATTCAATGATTGCCCGTTCACTGCTCGTTCTTCGTTATTATAACTGCAATAACTTTATTACCGCTCCGATAAAAACGCACGGAAGTAATATAACTTTATGAATATCATATTGCAATATATTTATTTACACATTATAGTATAAAATTACTTGATACGTGATTGTGTTTTATATAACAGTATTTCTTTTTTTCTTACATGTTGATGATTTCGTTGTCGAATCTAATGGCGAGCTTAAACATCAAATGCTCTCGGGTGAAGAGATCATTATCTCGCTTGGTTCGATTTACAATCACTTCTCTGCGAGAATCTATTAATAGAATATATATTAAGTAATTTTAATAGATAAGTTAAGATAATATGCTAAAATTGGCATCGCGTGTAATTGGCGTACTATCTACTTAAGTGGTGGGAAGCGATCCGTGTTATACGTATAAAGGTTTTTCGTCCAACATGAATTGGAAAATGTTATTGGTGGAGTACCAGACGGATCTATATTTTGGAAACGCATTATTTATACTCTTTATTAACGATCACTGCAACGTATAAAAAACTATTCGACTATTTCCACTGCCGATGACACACGCGTTTCAAAGAGGACCTAACTTAGTTGAACTCTGTCTTTTCGCCAGTGATGGGATAGACAAGCTAGATAAAGTGCTTACAATTAACAAAATCAGTTGTTAAACGTAAGTACTACGTCTATTACTTAGTAAAAAATTACAAAAAAAAAACATAAAAATGCACCTAAATTTTTGAAAAACAATGATAGTATACAATGCTAAATTCGTGGGAAATATATATTGATAGTTGACTAACACGGTCATATGGTTAACGGTTAAACATGTCGAAACAGCCTTTTCCACCTGCACGTACATTTTTCATTCAATTTTTATTCAAGAATAAAAACTAACTGTTACAAATGGTAAACTAAGCATAGTCTACAAGCCATCTCCGCACCCCAAACAACCACTCACTACTATCAACCATCCCCGCACAATACATCTACTACCATCAGACGATGCAATAAACCACGATGTCGACTTTGGAAGCATGTCAATACGCATGCAGCACATATCTACACGAACGTAACACCGCCTTCAACATCGCAGCTTTACATAAGCAGAATGTAATAAGACGGATGTTTACCGAGGAACATTGTAGATTTTAGTGCGAAGGGTCGCTGTTGTGGGTAGCTAATGTACAAGTTATGAGGGTAGTGTACGGTAGCTTTTTTAACACTCACATAGCAAGCACCATGAAGGAAACGTGCATTCGCGTGTGTATTCATCCCTAACGAAACGTACTGCATGGTTATAAGTTGGATAAAATATAAGGACCCAACTCTGGACGGCATGAATTGCTCTTTGTGGCCGTAGTGACCAACAACACTACCTACGGTGTTCACGCTATTTTCTTACCTGTCCATAAATCAGTAGGGATGCCCTTTTCTAAGGATGAAACGTTTTTCATTTTATGAATAATGTGCCGATCAGAAAGAGCTGTCGGTTGGACCAGGTATAGCGAATCATTTTTCACGAAGCAGCCTTCCTGTGATATTTCGATATCATCAAACAGCATTCACCACGGAGTCAGAGAGATTGTCATCTGTCACAATGGTGATGAAGATCATGTATGAGGCGTTCGATTGTGACAAGTGACAAGATGCACTAGTTAGTTCGGCTTTATTACCACATGGCAACTACGTCACGTGACAAACTCCGTATGTTTTCAACGAAGTTATACTAATATTCTGATACGTGCCATTAAGTTGTCATGTCTTCATGTCAGTACGAGATACTCTCCCAAACCAAATCACATATCTTGACAGGTTACTCAATAAGAAAAACACTTCTTTTAAATTTTAAATTCTATTAAAGATATATTTTGAACATCACGTACGCAACCTGTCTAATGAAGTATCCAATAGACCCGACATAAACTAAGAAACTAAAATCTTTAAAATGAAAAACAGCGTGAAATGGCTTGTAGTGGGTGTCGCACTACTCTAAAAATGTCAAATATATTCTAGGCTGCAGAGTTTATACAATAAATATATATATATATATATATATATATATGTGTGTGTGTGTGTGTGTGTGTGTGTGTGTGTGTGTATATATATATACTCACGATTGTGAGTCCAGTGCCATCCCCGCTATGCTGTACGATAAACACCCCACGGCTGTCTTTACCTCTACTGCTATAGCCGGCCCAAGACGGCTGCGTTGCAAAACAAAAAAGACATAAAAATATTAGTGAAATTCAGTACAACCGCTTAAGACGCATTTCCTTTGTGGCTACTCGAACACTGCTCAGACGCCATATTTCTGCCGTTTGCAGGCTGAGTTAATAATGACGAAAAACGCACTTGAATCTGATTTTTATTTCACAGTCGATAGGGTCCCTGAATGCAGTGTGATTGTGCGATAGACTATTTCGTCTCGAGTTCCCGTATACCGGATACACTCTAAAGGATTTTTATTGCCTTTATTTCTCCAATCCGTTCCTGCCATAGGAACAAATATAATCTACAAATTACAGATTTATCTGGATTCTCGATGTTTTTGCCAGAGTCATAAAGTTGACTGATGCGCGCGCCGCGCTAACTACATCATGTGTATCTCGGCTTCGTTAAGGAACAATTAACAATTACCATGGTAATTGACACTAATTAAATATCACCGTTAATGTATGTTACGATAATAGTTACCATCCTAGTTCCCGGAATCAATAATTGACCGTCGTATTTTTCGAGTCTCAACTTCACGTCTTTTACGTCGACTTTGAGGGCAACATCCAAAAATCGCGGCATCGTATTCGTCTTTATATCTCTTTTTGCTCTCAGAGTAAAACGTACCTCGGCGTTTTCTGAGACAAAACAAATTTAGCGGAAGAGACAATGATCGACTTAACAGAGGTTAAATCGATAACTTGTGCGATAAATTTTTGATTAGTATCTAAAGCGTCAAGGTGTGGCTCCCTTACTCCTTCATGCCGTAACTGCTGCCATTTCAGAGGTCTGTTCTCGGGCCCACAACGTGGGTGGGGCACGTCTAGAAGGAACATACTTCAATTACACAAGCGCACGCAAATTACAAGATCCGAATTTCACGGACTACGTATTTTTACTCGGCAAAAACCACATCTTTTTAAAAACATCTTTTTACTTACGACAATCGCATTATTGACCATCGTAATTTCACATTAAAAAAAATATGTTTTGCAATCTGATATTTGATTCGCTCAGAATGAACAATCCATTGTATATGCTTCATACCCAGCAACTTCCAATCAACTGCAGACCCAAATGGATTCCGCCACCACGATCACGTTATTTAATTCCCTTTTATCACGAGAATCTTTGTTAGATCCAGAGAATTGCCCGGTTAACCCAATGTGCCATATGTAATATGTATACGATGGTAATGGTATTTAACTGGATTTAAGTCATTCATATGTCTTCCTGTGACGGTATACATGTGTACGTGTGCGAGGATTTCGGTGTGGGTTTTTTGATACTAGGTAATGTTTGAATCGTAAAAATTTTACGGTATTTCTCACTTAGGTGAGACCAAAATGACGTTATCATATACAATGACATTTATCTGAAGGCACGTTAAATTATCGCATTGTTAACATAAAGGAATATATTTGATTCCTTAGTTTTACATGAATATATAAAATTTTGTCGTGATTACCGCCTTTACACGTAGGGACGAAGACATCGTCATATGCTGGGGGTGTACGCTAAATAAATATCGCGATTATCATTACCTGACGAGATGGCATCTCCCGAATCAAAGATGGCATATCCAGTTACGAATCCAAGAAAAGTCGTCAGTACGAGAATACAACGCATGGTCATCTTCGTGCAAACAAATGGCGGTCGTTATTTCGTGATATCTCGAGATTTTTTTCGCAGTATTTTGCGCAGAAACAAGACTTGTGAACTCGCCATATGCAGATAGATTAAATGTACGAGAAACATCCACCACGTGACCGTTCGATAACATAATTGATGCGCGTTGTAGAAGGGAACGAGTCTTACGACTACGTAAGAATGCGACTTTAATAATCCCAATAAGGATAATAATAATTATCGCAATAATAATCATAATCATATTAGAGGCCGCTCAAATACGCAAGCCCATTGTCACGCCAAAATTGTCACAGGAAAGCAGTGTTCTTGAGTGGATCATGCCAAATAAATACCAAAAACATTGTTAGACCAAAAACATTGTTAGATGTCAGATATTTTCTTGAATTAGGCAACAATTTTTTTTTTATAATATCAACGTCAGCAGTCTGAATACGCATGATGAATCTTTTGTGACAGGGTATTTTTTACCAATATCTCACATTTTCCACCATATTTTTGAGAAAATACGACCACCTGTCACGTGCAAATGACAAAAAGTGAACACTTTTAGAGTCGAGCCATTAATACTAGACTAGCAAATATACAATAATGATATTGATTGCCATCATAACTCAAACTCATTAATAGGTGAGAGGTGCACAGGGTCCACCAAGCTCATTTGAATTATTGCAGAGGCTTGTGACAGTTTGTACCGCGCCGGTGGTGTAGTGGTTAAACACGCTGCCTTTCCAGCGAGGGATTGCGAGTTCGAACCAGCATAAACCAGGGTTTTTTCCCGCGCCTTCCACAATATAAACTGAGCAAGATCTTCGTTCTTGAATATTGAGAAAGATTTCTAGTGGAATGGTTTATTATAAAAATATCTTAAGGATGTAACCGGTCAATGTTGTACGTGCGGCAGACATTTAATTATAAAGAGACACCAAAACCTCGCTTTTGCCTTTACCTGTAGCCATGTTCCACGATATCGCTAAATGTTTGTTCACATGAGTGTTTATCAAAGTTGATCTTATCTAATGTCTCGAACGACCCTGTGAACTTGTCACCTGTACATGTGCAGCCACGTAGAGCATGCAATTTGACGATTTCCTTATCGCATTAGAGTAGGTCGACTTGTTAAACGCAGTTGGCAACGCAACATTTCGACGCGATATTTCGCGATATCGCGGAGTATTTTTACAAGTACAACTGTCGCAAGTCTCTGCGATAATTAACATGAGCTTTATGGACCCTGTAAATACATATCAAAGAGTTAACGTTACGATTCCAATTAGTGTCATTTTATATTTGCTAGTTTAGCATACGGGTCTACTGTGCGCTTGTCGCAAGGGCGTCACTATTTAAGATTGAGAATTTGAGACGCGAGGCTCATTGGGGACTTGAAGCGACGGCTCGCAGTCAATGGTCACTTGTTAATATTGCCCGACTATTTCCTACATTGAGCTTTTGTGTAGCTGCGCGCTGTTGCGCGAGCGTTCGTACGAAGTTTAGTGTGAAGTGTGCAAAACCCAAGTCTGGGCAGACAATTGACCTTTTCCATTCACGCCACTTGTTCCAGATGTCTACATACGAGCTACATATGTCGCACACTCCGAAGTCTATGGAAGGTCAATGGTTATTTACAATGAGATGACATACCGGAGATATAAGCGACATAGAGATCATACATAGACGATCCGACTTCGTTGTTTGACTTATGCCATATTCATCGAATAAGTCGATACCGCATGAGCTATCATTAACATCCAAGGGAGAGAAGTAAGAAGCCCAGTATATAGTTGCACCAAGAGGGAACTTAGACAGCTTTTTGACTAGTACAACAGTTGATATAGCTGACTAATCTTACTAAATAGCGTATCGATCGAGGGTCGCCTGGATTAAATTATAACAACTCTACCAACTTCATGGTAAATAAATGCAATCGGAATTCTTGGTTGTCCTTAATTTCTGATCAATACGACCAAACAATACTGTCTAATAACGCATTTTGACTAAGACAGGGTATCGTTAGCTAGTATTCATCAGAAATTAAGGAGTAGCTGATTGGTCTGCACGGGCTGTGTTTGACAATTCGCTAACGTGGCGATGAAACGGCTGTACGCGTACAGGATAGAAGAATATGCAATAGTCAACAACTGACTATAGAATTTGCATCCAATCCTCTTAGGCTTTACAATGAACAATGACGCCTTACACGTCGCAATTCGCATATCCCCGGTAAGATTAAAAAACAAAGCCCATAAAAGCTTTCGTGCCAAGCCATCGTCGATGGAAAAAGGTTTTTATTAATGCCGTTTGTGTATGTAGCACCGACTCCTCGGTGTTGTGTGTGTCGGTCACATACGGTGTCCTTGTTCTGTAATTAAATATGAGTTGATGAATTTATGCACATGCACCGCAGATACTGAACTTAAAAGCTTTCAAAACCACCTATCGATCTGGTTTCCTAATGAAATGAAATGAAAATAAAATATATTAAATTTAAAGTGCAGTATTAGCAACGCTGTCTAACACACTTTACATCAATAAGAATACACATTAAAAATTAACATTGCATAGAAAACATACAGTACTAGCACGAACAACTGTAATAATAGTAATAGAAGTGACAGGAATGGCAGTAATAACAGTAGTGAGAGTAATAACAGTAACCTAATTACTGTAGTAATAACTTCAATGCTCGTTGGGATGCCGTTAGTTATAGACTTAAGAAAATAAGTGTGTTTTTAGTTGAGTTTTAAATTGATGAATACTTGTGCATTGTCGGATGTGAGCTGGAAGAAGGGCGTTGAAAAGACGAGAGGCCGCAGCGTAGAACGCACGGCCACCAAAAGTTACGCGTTTTGGCCGGGGGGACAGAGAGATTATGGGAAGAGTTTGATCGAGTAGTGCGTACAGATGGGTTAATACGGAGGGTCGAGGAGAGGTAGGAAGGAGCCATAGCATAATTGCATTCGAAAGCTAATAAAAGTGCCTTGAAGTTAATTCGAGATTTGTCTGGTAGCCACTGCAGAGCGCGAAACACGGGAGTAATGTTAGCGGTGGCATGTGCGAGTCAGTAGTCGGGCGGCGCTGTTCTGGAGTTTCTGAAGTCGGCCGAGTTCGTATGATGGAAGGTTGACGTAGAGGGAGTTGCAGTTATCGATTTTGCTTGTGATGAAAGAGTGGACAAGTGTTTCACACATTTCTGATGGGAGGTAGCGAGAGATTCAACGGATGTTTCATAGATGCATATTCCGGATCGGAGAACTGGATATGTGCTTATGAAAGGTAAGATGTTGATCAAAAATGACTCCCAGGTTGCGAACCTCTATGATCACCCTTAGCAAGAAATCTTTTAACCCCGACCTGTGCCTAAAACCATCCTGCAGTGATTTTTTCATGCGCTAAAGAGCCGCAAAACATACATAGTAACCAGCACCCGACAACTTTACTTAACTAAGTCCTTCAGTGTATTAATTGTGTACCTGAACTACTTTCACTTGTTTTCAAAATCAAAATGAAGGTCGCTATGCGCTGTGGAACGAATATATCGATGGAAATGGAATGAAAAAAAAAACGATTAACGTGAACAGTACGGTATGGCATATAGCGATACACTGTGTTTACTTATTCGTTAAATCCCCATCTGCCCTTCATCCCATTAACGTTACGTACAGCAAAAGTGATTAACTAGGGGTTATATGGCTACCTCGACTATCCAAATTCGCAGCGGTTCCACTTGCATTTCTGGAAAAAAACAATCGTTATGAGCATTGAAATAATGACAATTCTCATAGCGTTAGAATAAAAAACAAAATAAAAAGGTCTAGATCGTTTTTCAGCAATGATCTACTTTCGTTAAAGCAGTATACGTCCGATGTCATCGCTATCGCGGGATGCATCTGATGATCTGGGTGTGTTGGAACAGATAAAGCATTTTGGTGGAAGCAATCTAAAGAATGTTGATAACCCTGGCAAGTGGAATCAAGTCCGACTGTATAAAGTAGTTGTCATTAGTATTAAACTATTAAAGTATAAGCCTAACAAAAACTCAATATTGGTGACTGAACGACAGAAGTTTTCGTAAGTGTATGATCACAGTAACCGAACATACACAACATAGTACCTTACATAAGGCAAGTTCCCATCCAAATTATATTGGCGACCGATCGCCGTGAATGACTGGAGAAGGGAAAATGAAATGAAATGAAATATGAAATGAAATATATTTGATTTAAAGTGCACTATTAGCAACGCTGTCTAACACACTTTA
>WURV02227211.1:0-10147 GCA_011762755.2 Epimenia babai | reverse complement strand
AAGTCCTGGAGCTGGCGGAGAAGTTCGATGGGAGGTTGAGACCCGTACGTGTCAAGTTTCGGCATGTTGACGTCATCGATGAAGAAGATCACTCTCTTGTTGATGGGTGCACCTGGGGGAATTTAATCACAATTTCAGAAACACTGTTATCTCAAGTTTGGCATTTAGATGTCATCAATAAAGATGTCTCTCTCGTCTGAACTGCCTGATATCTCAAATTTGGCATTTAGATGTCATCAATAAAGATCTCTCTCTCGTTGTCTGAACTGCCTCATATCTCAACTTTGTCATGTTGATGTCATCAGTAAAGATGTCTCTCAATCGTTGTCTGAACTTCTTGATATCTCAAGGTTTGGCCCTATTGTTAAGTGGAGGGACGACCTGGCAGATACTAATGACAGAAAGAATGTGTAACATCTAAAATTTCGACATTTTGTGACAGATCTCTAGACACCAGTTTACCTAGTTACCCGGTTCCTCAGTTACTTGGTAAGACACACGATATAAACGCACGTACCGAGCGCGTTTTTGCGGCGTTTATCCAACTTGCTTTCGATCATCTCCTGAGTTCGATTGCTGCTCGTCTGCGCCGAGAAGTTGATGAACACGGGGACATAACTCTGGCGTTCGGAGATGTTGTTAAGGAGGTCTCTCGCCACGACGGACTGATGGGTAATGAATGCAGGTACAAATAAAAATGGGGATCAACTTGGTGTGATGGCAGAGACTGTGGTTATAACATTACTGAATATGTTTACCTCCATTATCAAGGTGGGGAAATCCCCTTGTTAACATTTATTTATGTATTTTAGTGGGGAAATCCCCTTGTTAACCTTCACTTATTTTTTTTTTGGGTGGGGAATCCCCATGTTTACCTTTATCTATTTATTATGGGTGGGGAATCCCCTTATTTACCTTATTTATTTAATTATGATGGGGAAAACTCGCTCGAGCAAAGCACCTAGTGTGGGAAACAGTTGACTTGCCATATTTCACATGAATTCCATAATTTCCTCATGCCATTTCGCTAAACTAATAAATTAGTGACCTCATATACAGAGACGACAAAATAGAGAAAAACGCAGCACCCGGCTAGGAAACTAATAATGGTTACATTACAGATCGTTGGGATAGCCTCAATGTTAGCTGCATGCTCAAACTATTAACAGAACTAAAATAGAATTACGAACCTTTCCGACACCAGTGCCGCCTGTGTATAGAACAGATTGCCCCACGGACAGGAGTTTGTTGAGGATGTAGCCGAATCTTACGGTGTCGGTTGTTGGGACCAAAATGTCAAAAAAGGGAACATCATTCGAGAAGCGGAACTGGGTAACAATCTTCTCCCAGGAATCCATTCTTTTAGTCTCAAAGTCCACATAGTACCCCCACAGTTCACCGATGGTTGGTAACTGGATACAGTTCATAATTACATTTGTCTGAATGTTTTTGGCAGAGAATGTGAGCCGAGAGAAGCAAGGGTGTCGAGAAGACATTTAAATATCAATTAGCAATGGAGGATGATAGAATTGAAATAAAGTTAAGATCATTCAGAGGCAAGTGATCATCATAGTGAAAGTCAAGAGTTAGTTGGTTTCAAACAAGTAAACAGCTTTTATATATTTAAAATTATATATAAAATATGATAACTCTCATATTGAATAATATAGTCAGTCTTCGTAAAGGTAGAAGGTAAAGTACAACATTTATAGAGCGCAAGTATCAGCAAATAAAAGCTCTCATTGCAGTTTAAAGATATGCAGAAATCTTGCTGGACTGATGAAAACTGTAAATTCCTAAAAAGTCTTCATAAAGGTTTTGAACACCGGAATGACCCGAAAGAAATCCACCTTTGCAGCTCTGTGGAGTGTATCCCACCCGTGTGCACCCGCAGGTCCCGGGTTTGGTTTAAGGTGACAGCAAAGTAATTTCACTGTATTTCTCTGAAGTTGTTCATGAACTCTTTATGAATTCCTTAGTTTAATTGTAATCCTAACACATGACCTCCCTGGCTGTATACTCATGCGAACCAACTGACTAATTTACACATTTAAAGGGTCACGAATGTCTCGTGGAGTGGCGCAGATCTCTGTTTTTGTAGCCTTCAGTCAGACACTACCTGACCTCAGACACCAGGTTAATGCACTGTGAAGTGTGTCCCTTTACAATACCAGCCACTGCCATTCCTCACTTTGCCTTTTACCGCAGGAAGAACCAGACTAAGGAGTTCGCTGACGGTCTACGAAGGGTCACCCATCCACTGGCCCATCTTATCTCCCTTATCGACCATGACACCATCAGTGCATTTCCGAGGAGTGTTTTTTCTGTGAAGTCGTCTCCACTTATATAAAAAACCAAAATAACTACCCCAATCAACGAAATATGAACTCAGTAACAACTACAATGGGATGTTGAAACCGACCTTAATATCAGGGTTCTCCTCAAACTGACGCCGAGTGAAAGTATCCCACGCATCCCAATACGAGTCGACGAGGTTCCCGCCGACTGCCCAGGTGTACGAGAAGACAAACGTCAGCCCCAGCAGGCTATGGAGTTTGATAAGATCGGTCTTATGTAGGTCCGGAGCACCTTTCTCAAAGATCAGGGATTCAATGAGTTTACACAGCGTCGTCACTTTGCTGATGTCGACCTGGAGTAGTAACCGACGTGATAATGATAATAAGATGAGTAACAATTATAAGTGGATAAGCTTGAGATATGATCTAGCTGAAATAGACAGATCAGTAAACAGGAATCAGTAATATACTGAAGGTGTGTTAGGAGACATTGAAACATCACCAGAACCATAGCTTTAGGGTTTCAGATGGCATCTCAAACAGGGACGTAGTTGCCTTTCACTTCAATACCTTCAAAAGCAGAGTGAGCTCACTGGTCCAGGGTGAACCACAGCATAAACCATAGAAACAACAAACTAATTTGATAAAGCTAAATGCCACAGCTAAATATTCTAATCCAATATGACTCAATCTTTGCACACATTACACTCAAAAACACAAAACCTTGCATCATCATCATCATCAAGTATATCTCATTTTATATATATTATTTATACCATGACGTCCTTGCTCATTGATATATTTTTTTCCGAAAATATGAATATGAAGACTCTCAAGATACAAAGTCATCCATGATTATTATTATCACAAGAGGTAAAATAACACATAAGTTTTCCTGATTGTAATGCTTGTTCTTTCCTGCGTTTGCTGCATCAGTGGAGCGAGACTGTCCACGGTTCCAGCTGCTATTTGAGTGACATAAAACTCACCTGATTAATTGCTTGAAGACATTTTTTCTTGATAAAAACCAGACCAGCCTCGACGTATCTCTCAAACAAGGTCATGAAGAACTCGATAGTTTCCTCCCGCAACTTGCTTCGGTGGCTGTCCAGCCAAGTTTTCACGTAGGGCATCCATTTCAGTTCCTCGGGGTCGACATAGACCATGCCACATCTGGAAGCGAGTATATTAACAATTCTGTTACTATTAACACAGCATAGATATATTGAAAAAGAAACATGTCGTTCACATAGGACTCCATGCCACTCAATGCTGGATCTAAAATTCCCGGTAAGTTGGTTGGCCAAAAACCATACCAAACAAATTATTTCCTGTACCAACGGGGTGACCATATGGTCAACTGCTTGTCAGTAACTTATATATATATATATATATATCCCTATGTATACTACATATTTGTAAATTGTTATGTATAAAAAAGATGATGCACTTAGAGTGAGATGGAGCATGCACTTGAATAAAAGTCAAATGTGCTACAAGACACATTTAGTTAGGTGAAGCAACCTTCCTATGGGATGAAATGAATGGAATGAAATTTATCTATTCGAAGTGTACTTATTAGCAGAGCTGTCAAAAACACTACATGAAACAATAGCCCAAAGCTCTAAGACTATAATGTAATTACTTAAATTACATAAAATTAACACCTAACAGTATACAGGTAATACAGATCACTGTTGGATACAATTATGTACATTTACAGTGAGCCTGAAATATAAAACAATATTGAATAACATGCTGCAAAGTAGAACAAATATTGAATTATTATCCTGTATAATTTTAAATATTTTTTCTCCTTATTCTTGTGGTCTACCACGATTGTTTTGATGAGTTAGGCGACTAAAACCAACGTTAAGCAGCACTCACCACCAACATCAAACACTCACCACCAACATCAAACACTCACCACCAACACCAAACGCTCAACACCAACATCAAACACTCACCACCAAGATCAAACACTCACCACCAACATCAAACACTTACCACCAACATCAAACACTCATCACCAACATCAAACACTCACCACCAACATCAAACACTCACCACCAACATCAAACACTCACCACCAACATCAAACACTCACCACCAACGTTAAGCAACACTCACCGACTAACTGTGGCTGGGGATGCCACGGCTAAATCTTGCACCTCGAACAACATGTGGATGAACGGGGTAAACTTGATCCTTTCAGAGTTCGCCAGACACAGCATCTTGTTGTCATCGAGGACCGTGTTCATGTTCTCGATCCAGAGCGCGTCTACCGGGCCATCGCAGACGACCCACTGGTGGTCCTCGCTCGTGTCCTGTAACCATCGGTGTGGGTCGATAGTGGTTTATGTCAAAATAATAAGCGGTTCACGTGTGGGTTGTGCGTGAGTGGTGTGGCTTGCCCGTAAGTGGTGTTGAACGGGGTGGTTGTGGTGTTTGTTCAGAGTTACAATAATGTGTGGGTGGTGTGTAGAATAGCGTGTTGGAAGTGTCTGGTATGGTGTGTGGGTGAGAAAAATAGTGGCTAACATATTACGTAACTAACATTGACACAATGTCTGACTGTTAGCCCCACCATCACGTGTCTGAGACCTATAGCTCTAACATAGTACGTAACTAACATTGACACAATGTCTGACTGTTAGCCCCACCATCACGTGTCTGAGACTGATAGCTCTAACATAGTACATAACTAACATTGACACAATGTCTGACTGTTAGCCCCACCATCACGTGTCTGAGATCTATAGCTCTAACATAGTACATAACTAACATTGACACAATGTCTGACTGTTAGCCCCATCAGACCGTCCTTCCACTCGAGGGTGATTTTATCCACTTCTCCATAGAGCTCCCCCATCGTGATCGCCTTGGGGTTCATGATGTACGTATGGACTGGCTGGTAGAAGGGATCATCAAAACCTTTTTCCTTCATGTTTAAAAGGGTTTGTGCAAGAACCTGCAAAGAAACACAGCATAAGATGCAGTTTAAGTGACTTTAAAGGAAGGTATTCCTTCATTAGTAGTTAGCTGGTATAATGGTCATGTATTTTATGATGATTTATTTCATCATTTGAGCCAGAACAGGCTCGGATGTGTATAGAAGGACATTTTCAAAATTTTTTAATACATATAAAACTTGCTCATTTTCCTGGCAAAGGCGTCGACCGACTAATAGCTAGAAACGTAAGAAGGGTGAGGACCTTGTAGACGGTTGTTTTTCCACTTCCTGTTGGCCCGACCAGCATGACACCATGTCGTACGATCATCGTTTCGTAAAACTGGATGACCTTCTTGATTTGGGCATCAACGACCTGGAGATTCATCCCGAGAATAACCGAAGTGATCTCCCTTTGAAGGGCGCCGTAGTCATGTTCCGGGATGTCAATACCGGGGAAGAGATCTTGTAGAATTGCCTGAAGTTTAAGATAACGTATGTATGTAGCAATGAGTTGGAAGTATCGGGTTTTCTGTGCTTGTATTGGTGATAACTACATAGCCATAATATCCTGCTGTTATTACAATTTTACACCATATTGTTAATTATGTGTACAATAATTTCTTTCTTTTCTCTTTTCTTCCTCACATATGTATCCATATCTTCTCTATTCTTCCCTAGCACCATGTACTCCTCCAAAAACTCTCACAACATCCTTCTCACTTCCATTTTTACTAGTCACCTCCCTTTTCACCAATCAAGTCCCATAATCGACATTTTTATATAACCAACAGCAAGGTATAGTCTCCCTTAATTTACCCTAACAATATTACGAATAGACTCAATTATTATGATAGGAAAATGACCAACTGCAAATCACCAAACAGTCGACCTTAGTCCATTTACCAAGCAAAACCCATAAATCGTGGGCAACCAGTTGACCATCATCCATTGACCAAGTGAAAGCCATCAATCATGGGCAACCAGCTGACCACCATCCATTGACCAAGTGAAAGCCATCAAGCCTGGACAGACACTTGACCTTCGTCCATTGACCAAGTGAAAGCCATCAAGACTGGAAAACCAGCTGACCACCATCCATTGACCAAGCAAAAGCCATCAAGCCTGGACAGACGTTTGACCTCGATCTTGTTTAATCACTCTTTTTGAACTAATGGCTCGATCGTCACCTGAAAGAGCACAGCATCTTGCTTGAGGAACTTCGGTAGGTTGCTGTCCCTGAGAGCACGGATGAGCACAACGTCTTCGATCTTGTCTGGATTCTGACGCTTCAGAGCTCCAGCCATGACGAGTACAGATTTCACAGCTCTCATACCTGCATGATGAATGTCAACGTAATGCAACTCTCAATTCATACGACGCGAAAGATACATATATCGAAAAACTTGAAAGACAACAAAAGACTCATAATTCTATATAAGAGAACAAGATGTAGATACATTATTCATAGACTACACATTTCGACATTGCTAAGAAACGAAGAAAAACGAAAAATTTTATCTTGATGAGCATTAATTAATCAATTGGCAATAATTGAAATTGATCTTGAAATTGATCGTTATTGTTGCGTTGTCACCAAATTGGGCGGCCATTGCTACCCTGAACAAATCAGAATAAGACTATTCCAGGGACATTTTCTTCCAATTGGTGAAGACCAATGGTGAGCAGGTTTTAAGATTTTTCAAATGATTTTAATATTTGCAGAAATAGTACGCTAATAAACAACCCAAACACAACAACATCTGACAAATGTTGAAGGTTCGCAAAAACAGGAGCAGTTACCTACATTTGCTTAGATGCTGATACCTTGAAGCAACCAAAAAATACCCAAAATGACACAGCTAAGGGATAGATAATCAATCAGAGGAACTAAAAAAACAGTCAACATTGAATGGGTATATGAATGAATGACAGAAAAGTCTCATTATAATAGCTCAAGAAAGTATTCGTTTAGATGAGCTCAAACTACGAGGGTTTGCCAAAGATACGAATGTGCTACCTTCAGGATTGTCGTCTGGTGTTCTACTGACTACTTTTTAACCAACCATCAACAAAAAAGTATTGGTGGTTGATTGAATATCGAGGTCTACAATGGATGTAAGTAGCATACCGAAGTCATAGTGGTCTTGTTGAGAGAGCTGCTCGCTGCACAATTTGTACATCTGCGTCATCTTCTGAGCGAGTTTCTTGGAGGACTCGAAACCCTCCGAGTAGAGGATAACCTCAGCAATGAGACCTGATGGACAAGGCATCCATGAGACATAACGCAAGGCTGTCTGCAGAATGCAGATGGAGATAGTTAAGAGTGTGTTGGGGGTGAAAGATCTACTGAAGTTTTATCTTGCGTGTATTTTGTAACAAACAACATAAATGTAGTATGAGATCAATCAAAGATGATGTTATCGAGGTAGTTGTAAATAGGCTGAGTACCGAGGTAGTCGTTGTGTAGGTCATTCATGGCCCTTTACAATGCTAGCTTATGTGGTGAACATGACAAATGAATTAGACTGACTTATGCAGATATAGAACACCTAATGTGAAACACACCCCCCCCCCAAGTCTGACCAGAAAAGTGACCTCCTTCCATTCATGCTTCTGGTTGCAAATGTCTACAGATGGACACTCCGCCCTGTCTATGATAGTATATGGTTAGTTACAGTGGATGATGACATAGCGGGGAGGTAAGCGACATAGAGACCATCCATAGAGCATCTGACACATAGCGACGTGCGTCAGAAAGAAAAAGCCCTAACATTTACCAGACAGCAAGAGCTACCCAGACTCCCAAGAGCACAGGGGCTTAAGACATTTTTAGCCCTAAAAACGCCACAGGTAGTGTACTGGTGATAGTGTTGGGTGTTGACTATTTTACCTCGTCAAGTGTCAGGCACCCAGCACTCGTTGTGTGTTAGATTCAGGAGCTATGTGGGTATCCAAAGTTTTTGCTAGTATCAAAGTTATTGGCATCAGATTTTTGGCAGTAAAGAGATGACATAAGGGTTTTAAAATCAGAGTATTGGCGTATGAACTTGGCAACAGAGTTTGATCATAGAAGTTTTGGCATCAAAATGTTGGCATCACTATTGTCCCTAGGGTGGTGGCATCGGCAGTTGGCAGCAGAGTTTGGACCTGAGTGTTGGCACTGATCAGTTTTTTCCTTAGGGTGTTGGGAATTGGATTCAAAGGGTGAGAATTGAAGTATTACGTAGCTCAGGAAAGATGATTGTAAAGTGTCAAATCGAAGTGTTAGCGTTGAATTGGTAGTTTTAATTTTCCAGTGTTAGCTTACGGTAATCAGGGACCATCATGGCGATGGGACGGAACAGAGCCTTGAGGTTATCTGGGAGTTCCGTTCTCCCAGCATACCCGGGGTTCATCGTGATAAATGCGGCGCAAGTCTGGAGAAGTTTGATTTCACGTCCTTCAAACATGAACCGGGACAACTGAAAAAGACGTTTAACTTCAGATACAGTATACTGTAAAACAGAGCAATAGTCTTGTATCTGACATTGTTTGTAGTAATATTAGGCTATAATTTTACTCATATTTAATTTGCGTTAAGCGTGTTGTATTATCCTCTTAATCACCTGTACAATTATTCTTTTGTCTTCTTTTTCCTTCTTTTCACTATTTCTAACTCTACCTTCTCCTTCCTTAGCACCATGTGCTCCTCCTATCTTTCCTAAACCATATTATCACTTTCACTTTCAGTTTTTACCTAGTAACCTCCCTTTTCACCAAGTCCCATAATCAACATTTTTATATTACAAACATCAAGGTATGGTCTCCCTTAATTAACACAGTAACAATAAGTACGATACAATCAACAATCTTACAGAATGTATCAAATCGTTAGAGATGTATTAGTTATTAGGAAGCCTTTCAAAACAAATCCATTGTTATTATTTTATTTCATCCTATTATGAACGACCCTGACCTTGGCAGCTTTGGCATTACGGATCGTGATGAGCTGTTGGGCGATGACGGACAACACCTCAATATCGATTCGATTGAACTCATCGAAGCAACACCAGGCACCGGATTGAGCTAATCCCGAGAAGAAACGTCCCATCATCTGGGGTACAAAGAAAGTTACATCTTACAAGATGGTCAAAATACAGCATGCGACCGAAAAGAGCGGGAAAATATGAGATGCATAGAAGATAATGCTATGATATACGGACTTTAAACATCAGTGGTTCTGAAAAACGGTGTTAAATACCTAAAATGCACAGGAATAATCTCGCCCCTGTAGCTCAGTTGGTAGAGCACCAGACCGGTTATCTGGGGGTCGTGATTTCGAGTCCCATCAGGAGTATAGGTTTTTTCCTGTGCATTTCTCTCCAGTTATTTATATAGAACCACATTGGCTATCCTAAGTACCATCATAAAAGATAATGCAAGTGTTAGCAAACACTTCAGACAGAGATGATTTATATATTCATTTGGCATCATCTATATCTGTATATGATATATTTAGTTAATAACACTCTTATATTAATATGTAACACATTACCAGTCGAAAACATAGGTATGCATTGATTTGTGCAGATTTAGGCAATGTAGATAATCTGTATTAGGCATCAGCCTATGAACGGTGTTGTTAACTGACAAGAATCTGTTGTTTCATTTTACTTGTGTCAAAAGTGTTGTTATGCCTAGCTAGAGGTGTGGGTTGCCGTGTTAGCCATGTCGTAGATACGAAAATACAAAGGTAACGCCTTGTTGTTATGCATAGCTAAATGTTTACACATAGTTGGGTGGGATAAAAGAACTGTAAAATATGAAAGCTTTACAACCCGGGGACACAGCCAATAAGTGTCACACTTCGTGTGTCTCCCTTCAATACATCCCAACCCCTAAAACATCATCCAATCTA
>WURV02227200.1:0-10147 GCA_011762755.2 Epimenia babai | reverse complement strand
TAGGCTAGCTTTGTATAAGGGCCCAGGATGGCCTATCACAACGATTACTTTGGTAATCAGCCTATAAATACATACATCATTACTATCAAAGTTTTCATATATCATCCTCAAATTTTGAAACGCACCACTTTATCATCGTAACTATATATTTTATGGAGAAAATTGCACAGAAAGACCTAAAACTCTAATGCATTCCTTTTTTCTGTGCATTTCTCCCCAGTCATTATCGCTACCTTTTGTTACCTATTGTTACCGTTTGACCTCATAGCGAACCTTGATTCACATCTCAGACACTTCTGTAAGATACAAGACTTCAGTGAGGAATTTTACAGCAGTAAGTAAATGAATCCTGTACACACACAATAAACGATGTAAAATCTTTATCCATAGAAATGTTGAGAAATCCCGAGAGAAACCATCGAGCATGTAATGTGAGATAATTTGATGCATGAAGGAAACCTCACAATAATATAATAGTGACGATTAAAAATTTATAAACAGCAGTAAATATCACGCTCCCATGAAACACAAAGCACTGACAGTAGGTTTATAGTGCTTTTGTAAATGCTGTATCATCTTCAGACACTTTGAAGTATTGAAAGCAGGAGAAGGACTTGTTAAAACCACTGAGACTAGGCAGACAGTCGATCTCCATACACATTGCATGCAGACGTTTTAAAATTGACGTGTGAATTACGATGTTTCGTTGCAGGTTTTCATATTGTTGTGTGTGGCTTGGATTCGATTGTGGCTCGTCGCTGGATCAATGGCATGCTGGTAATGGCAACATATAGCAGTCTACACCAGTAATGGCACCCTATAGCAGTCTACACCAGTAATGGCAACATATAGCAGTCTACACCAGTAATGGCAACATATAGCAGTCTACACCAGTAATGGCAACCTATAGCAGTCTACACCAGTAATGGCAACCTATAGCAGTCTACACCAGTAATAGCGACCAATAGCTGTTTCCACCAGTATTGGTGACCCCTAGCAGTCTAGGCTAACTACAGGTCTCTTTGTAAAGGTGGCCTAAAGCAATGTCGACTGGAAATCACAACCTCTAGCACCCCAGGTAGGTAGTGGAAGCCCATAGATATCTAGGCTGGTAGTGGCAACCTGCAGCAGTCTAGGCTGGTCATTTCAGCCAACAGCAATTTCACCTGGTAGTGAAACCTCCAACAGTCAACCAAGGTGTGCTTATGTAGAGATATGGATGAAATATGTCCATAGAATCATTTATCACCACAAGCCATATCAAATAATAATACAATATTATGATGGTTTTGAGATATAATATTATGACAATTGATATTCATGCTTTACACCAACTGAAATATTGTGCTTTGATAATTAATGAATTCCATTTAGATCAGCCTGCTGCAGTATGATGAAGATGGACAGCTAGACCCTTCATCTTTGGTACCGATGGTGGACGGAGGAACGGAGGGATTCAAAGGTAATGCCAGAGTTATCCTACCTGGCATGACGGCGTGTGTTGAGTGCACCCTTGACCTTTACCCTCCTCAGGTAAAGATACGTCTTCGCATTTAGTATTTTCCATGATTTGTCTGTTTGGATGGATTTGTATATCTACAGTATTCATCTCACCTATCCTGCCCGCACTTGCTCTTGATTTCTGTTCCCTCTCCAGTGGTCACTTCGGTCTATGTGTCTGTTCTGCAGGTGAATTTTCCTCTGTGCACGATCGCCCATACGCCGCGATTACCAGAACATTGCATCGAATATGTCAGGGTACTCTTGTGGCCGAAGGAGCAACCTTTCTCAGGTGACAAATTTAGTTCCCGGGTGACAAATTTTGTTCTCAGGTGACAAGGTTTGTTCTCAGGTGACGAACTTTGTTCTCAGGTGATGAATTTTGTTCTCAAGTGACAAGCTTTGTTCTCAGTTGACAAACTTAGTTCTTAGGTGACGAAATTCGTTCATAGAGGACAAACCTCGTTGTCGGGCGACAAATTTAGTTTACAGGTGGCCACTTAGTTATCAGGTGGTGAACTTAATTCACAGTACACCAATGTAGCATAAAGAGTAAAACGCGACATTTATTTACCGCAGTTTTAAGTGGCTTGTGCAGCTTGACTAAGGCCAGTTCACAAAGAATCATGGAGGAAGGCAGCTCTAAAACATGGGCCAGAACACCCCTCGCATATTTGCTTTTCCAGCGAATAGTAATTTGTGTTGCAACAAATAAATTCCACTGGTACCTCTTTATGGCTAAGCCAGCCAGAGCAGGTAGTACCTTGCCCGAAGGTACAACGGAAAAAATATTGGTATAGCCCGGGATCCCCGGGTTGTAGGTATATTTCTATGTTTGGCCGGGGTATTTATGGTAACGGGTCAGCCCAGATTGTAGGGCTCCGGTCTGCACACCAGAAGGTGGAGGGTTCGAATCCTGGGTCTAACTAATTGTCTTCTTGTATCTTCGGACACGGTGCGGTAATTTAGATTTTTCTGGTTGACTTAATGATCGGTGATTTTATCCTTGAGCCCCAACGTTAATAAAGCACAAGGAAAGACAAAAGGTTGGAACATTGTAGATGGTATACTCAGGCTATTATTATCAGTTTTCTATTATCCTTGGTACATACTTTATACATATAGCATTTTATTAAACAGAAACCTTCAACATTGCGTTGTAAATTTATTACTACTTTCGGAAGAATTCTTACCTCAAAATCTCCGAAGTCCAATTTACTCAAAAACCTGAATATTTTAATATATTAAAAAATTATAAATATTGTGCGTAAAATGCAACGATGCAAATTAGTTGACTTGATTACATTATTATTTCTCCCAAAAAGTCATGTCATTTTAACAGGGAGCGCGTTAAATAAGTATCAAACTTCACGCACTTCCATTTAACATAGTTACATCTGAATATGACCTGTAATATTGCCCATCTGTGTGTATACATAAGTATCTGTATCTATTTGTGTCCATTATAGCCCATGTAACACGTATAGCTGTAAAATCACATGTAGGTGTGTGGAATTATGTTACACTTTGTCTTGCATGGTGTAAGTTTGGAATGAGAGATAAATTAATGAAAAAATAGTTAAGACACTCAGTTACGGTAGGGAGATGATGAGCACCTGGTTGCTGCCCTACTGTTCTCATTTTCAATTTTATTTGGAATACACCGCGTTCATTAGATGGAATAGCACCGCAAATTTTTGTCGTTCAATTTATGGATGATTAAAAATTAATTTAATATTTGTTGTAAATTGCCAGTTGTTTTGCCGTTTATTTGCCAAATGTTTGGACATGTTCACTGATTGGTGGAGCTATGATACAGTACATGATTGGTTATCATTGGTTGACTTTCATTGGACAGAGGGCGTGGCCATAGATGGTGATGACCCCGCCCACACCCAGTGGATTCTGGATCGGTCGTTAGAGCGCGCGAATGAATACGGGATTACGGGCGTCACGTACCGACTGACCCAAGGGGTGGTCAAGCGCATAATACCAGCAGTGGCCTCAACTAATGCCATCATAGCTGGTCAGTGGTCACTCAGCCGTTGTTGAAAAACAACAGCGTAAACAACGCATTCATTACAGGCATTAAGAGTAGTCTACATATATAGAAGAATAGAAAGGTAGCATTTGAAATTTTATTGTTTTGAAAATGATGGCATTTGTAGTGATCTGAGCATTACCGGCGTATAACTGTTGGTATAGTTTACTAAAAGACATTTAAAAGCTTTCATAGAGCTTTAAAAAGCTTTCATATGCAGTTTACAGTGAATGTTTATTCAGCACATATACAATACCTTCGACGCTGGCGTCACCAGTCACAGATATCAAACAATAAAGGGTCTACCCATTTTAGACACGAGTGTACTCGAGTGCAATTGGAGATAAATGATTTGCTGAGAATCATTCCGGAAAAGTTGATTGATGGGCAGATTCAAACCAGTGACCTTTCAGTTACGAATCCAGAGCTCATACCCATCTATATTGTTAATGTATCGTACTTGGTCTGTAGTAACACTGACTATTGCTACATTTCAGTATATTTTCGTGTTAGCGTATTAGCGTATATTCGATTTTAGAGTAACTCTAACACAATACTTGGGTTTAAGATACCCATAATCATGAACATATCTGGTATATTCTAGACATGTAGACCCATGTTAATATTAACCCTTGTACTGCAAGATTGTTTTATTTTACATGTACTAATCCAAGATATTTCTTTGTTTAGTCCCGAAAAGTTAAAACTTGATATTAAAAGAGTTGAAAGAATTTTGTGATGTGTTTGTGAGGGGTTAAATGTCAAATGGAAATGTAGAATAAAATTTATATAGCTCCATGATCTATTTACCTTACTTAAAATTTAAAACTAATGTAATCATTAAGAAGTAATCTCAAAATTTAATTACGTACTATAAATAAAAATTAAAAAACTAAAAAAACATCATTGCCAAAATCTTTTGAAAACTTCCAGTTTAAATATATAATATAAAAAGGACAGTAAATGAATATTTATGAACATTCATAAATATTTATTAATGAATATTAATAAATATTTATTAATGAATATTCATATATAAATATTTTTTAATGACTAACAATAAAGGAATAAAAATTCATAATGCATAACAAAAAGTAATTGTAATAATAATAAACTCGTGATTGTGAACAAGTACAAATACTCTGTAGAATTGGTCGGTTTTGAGGTGAGATTACAGTGATTGCTATGTTTGTTACCCACGGAATTTGTCACTTTTGCAGCTGTGTGCGCGACAGAAGTATTCAAGATTGCTACCAGGTCGTGTGTATAAAACTCTGCATTATAGACAATAGTCACACGGGTGTTTGTTATTTTACTCGCGGTGCTCCTGTGTGGTCATTTAGGGGTCGTGGGTTTAGGTCTGTCAAGATTTTCTTTTGATTTCTTTCCTGTGGTCTATGATGCCATTCGGGTTACCCCGCATTAACATCTCCCTTTCGAACACCGCTACCCAGTCAGCATTCAGTTGATATTGTCGATGTTTACTGGCTATCGATATTCCTAACTCGAAATCGAAGTGTGTTTTGAAAGTTGGTGAATCTCAAATTTCACATGGGTAATCTCCCTTGTAGCTGGGTTGGAAGAGCACAGGACCTGTTATTTAAAAGCTACCTTCTACGATAGATGTTATAGTTATCTAGGTAATCGCCATTGTGGACAGTATGTGTGTACATACCGAAAACAGTGTGATTAATCCATTATCTACTCCAGGCTATCTCCAGCTCTTGTCAATTTTTTAGCTCACCTGAGCTTATGCTCGGTGTCATGTATGGTAATCGCTAATTACACAGTTATTATTCCATGCGTTTCACGCAACAGCTGCTGCGCACCTCTTAACAATTTCGTCAACTTCAACGACACCGATGGAATCTACACATTCACCTTCGAGGCTGAGCGTCGGGTATGTCCCCGAGTTATTACGTATCTGTAATGCAATTCATAGCAATTATGCAGGTTTTCCTATTCATTTTAGTTTTACTTATTCGTTTCGGTTTTACTCATTCGTTTCGGTTTTACTTATTCGTTTCGGTTTTACTTATTTGTTTCAGTTTTCACTCATTTGTTTGGTTTTATTCATTTGAGTTTGACTTATTAGTTTCAGTTTTTCTTATTATGGTTGAGCAATATCCACCCATAAACTACGGGCTGTTTCTTCGAAACATATAGAACATATATCAAATATGTTAAATGCTATGTAAGCATGTATTTCTATTTTAAATATTAGGAATTCCAGGAGGGCTGCCTGGTGTGCAGTAATGCACCCTTGTTGACAATGTATGGGCTGTAGACACTATCTCAGAGAAGTTATTGTATCAAGCCTCTACCCCAAGACTATCACACCTGCAGTTATGCATCCTAGTAAAAAATGTTCTGGGTGTAATAAGCTGTCCCAGTTACGTTATCGCATCACGTGTCGCCACCCAGGAGGGCTGTCTTGTATACAGTAAGTGCCTCGGTTGACACTCCATCGGGTCATCGGGTGTACTGTACATGCTATGTATATCCAGGTAAAGTTATTGCATCATGTGTCTTGCCCCAGGAGGACTGTTTGGCCTGCAGTAAGGTGCCCCAGTGTTTATCATTCTCAGAGACCACCAAACTCCAAGAGCTTATAGACCACCTCAAAGAGTCTGCGACTTTGTGCGTTCTTAATGTTTAAAATTCAATAATACGGTATTCAAATATTCTGTATTCTGATATATTAACGCGCACATAATATATGGCACATAGCCACAAAATCAGTTTGAAATGTAATCACAGTCGGCTTTTCCAGAATCTTCGACACTTCTTGTTCAAGGTCAGAAATAAAGGTCAACGAAACCATGCATATTTTCAAGATTTATCCACTAAAGTGACATTTTTGGCTTGATCAACTAGTCTGTTATAGTATAAAATAGAATGTGTATGTTACTTATGGCAATAACACTTGTGGAATTTACCTCCAGAGGGTTGTTAGAAACATTATGGAAAGTTATCGATTGAGAGCCTCTTTGTTTTGTTACGAAATTAATTACAATAGTTTTCATATGTTCTGTTTTTTTGTGATATATCGTTTAATGTGTTGACTTAGAAGGCATTCCATTGTTTATAGGTCATAATAAAGAAAGGCTTGCCCAATGTTAGACCACAAAAACACATAGGGAAGGCAGCTTTGTAACATTCACCAGCCCCCAAAGATCTTACTTTCATTGTATGTGTTGCGTCATATAAATCCCTTATTAACTCATGACCAAGTCAACCAGAGCAATAGTACTCCCCCCATGGTAACAGTGGTAAGACAATTGTATTTCCCGGGATTCAAGCCCTTCTGTTTCTGGTGTGAAGTACAACATTATACACGGCCAAGTATTATTGCAGAGAAGCCGACCTTTGGGCAGTTTTGAACCCGGTACCTTATCGCTATACGTTCAGTGCTCCCACCTCTTGACCATCTGCTTCTCGGTTTGCAGCCCAGTGCTTGACCAATTGAGCTATCGCACTTCTGTTATCACCAATTTTGGTGTTAATTATAAAGTCATCCGACAAGCTGACATTGGTACCAAATTGTCCTGGGGTCTGGAGGCTTCGAGCTCGCAGATGAAATGCACCAATTACAGAGCACACGTATCGGCAACATTCACAGTATCCGGTGTCATGTGTTCCAGTCAGATGAAGAGCCCCGGGGTGGCGTGCATGGTTCAGGGTAGAAATAAAACACTCTATATGCAAAGTGTACCGTCTATAGAAGCCGCGACCAAGGCAAACTTGAAGAAATCCTTAGCGGGTAATAGACATAGCTAACATTCTATTATCATCAATTCTGAGATTAACAAAGCCGGCGACTACTGATGAAATATGAATGGTCGACTCCTGTTTCATTCTCTGTAGCTGTTCCATACCGTTTCACTGTTGCAGAACTGGGATTAGTGGATGGACAGGACATCTACGTGGCTGATGCGACGATGCCGTCTACCGTCACTTTCAAGCTACAGTTGGCACAACCGATGGACAAATGATCCTCATACGCCATACCGCATCGAGTATCAAACACATTGGCTGCTGTTCGAAACAATAACGCGGCGTTTGTTATTGCGAGCTGGTCATTGATGTACGTGATCATTATTGTCCATTCCGTCATTTTTGACGTTACTGATGTCATTTTGCTTTTCAAAAATGAACTAGCGACGTTCTAATATAGCACGTACCTTCTACAACTTACAGCCTTATTATGTGGGTAGGTCATACTATACATGGGGCGTGTGTTCATGCATGTGTTTACCATACACCCAATTTAAATTATTGATCAAGTCTACTGTAGCTGATCAATTAAATGTATATATCTTCTGTCAACTGACTTACGGATGTTTCGCATGATGGCTTTAGGCATCCGCACGCGCGAATGTCAGGATATGGTCATGTATGTACCGCAGTAGGAATATTCAAAATAATTCACAAAGTGAAGCATACAAGTGGTCTCTCCATAATCTATGCATATCGGGACCTTTACGTAGGATGACAATGACTTTTTCTTCTCTCAGATTTCGGCTGATCGCAGTCGGTACACCCCAGTGGATCAACTTTCTCCAGCCTTAACTATTTTCTGCATCTTTCACACTCACATCCACCCGCTTGCATATCCTCTTTCAACATCCTATCCATGAAGCATCTCTTCTGCCTCCCTCATCTCCCATTTTGGCGGTTCTATCACCGAGATCCTCTCTCCCCGTGACTCTATACCTCCCATACCATCGCAATCTTGGTTCCCTCACCTTGTTGTCAAACTGTCGTACATGCAGCTTCCCCCTAATATAGCTGGAGAGAAATGCCCAAAAAAGACCTATACTTCTGATGGGACTCTACAAAAACAGCGTTAAATCTAAATGCACAGGAGAAAGTATGCTCCTGTAGCTCAGTTGGTAGAGCACCAGACCGGTTATCGGGTCCCATCAAAGGTATAGGTTTTATGTGCATTCCTCTCCAACTATTGAAAAAACCACATTGGCTTCCCCCCATTCCCTAACATAATCATTTCTGATCCTGTCCACCCAGGTCGAGTTTTGCCTCGTCTTTGAGGTTTGAGTAAGTGCCGCTGCCCATAAAATATAGTTAACCTAACCATGGTCCTATGTCACAGCTTAGTGAGCAAGACTGAGTAATATCCAGCACGGTAATGCGGTCTACCTTCCTGGGCCACTCCATCACGTCGCTGACCCATGAACAGTATCCAACCTGAATACACTGTACATTTACAAACATTTTTTCGAACTAAGCGATTTTTTTCCGAGATTATAAATGTATTATTCACCCGTAGAGTTCGTCTTTCATAGCTTGACGGCTACACTATTATTTACTACGATAGATAATACAGCATTAATTAGGGTTCGGTTCGTGTTAGCTACTGACACTAACAGTGTAACATAAATTGTTACATAAACATGTTACATAAATTACAAATTGTGTGGTTAGACCTTGGTAATCAGCCTGTTCTCAACTAACAAGCATGCATGTCACGGGAAAAACTGTGGGGTTTAGAACTTGGAACCAGTCGCGTGAAAAGCCACGGTTGTCTATTGCACCACGTATCCCAACAAAATTCTATTGTATGAATGACATACGTGAAAAAAATTCAGAAAAACACTTCCATCTGTAATTTCACGTGGCGTTACTTTTGCGTACACACTTTTTATGTACACACATAAACGTGTACATAATTTTATAGATTCAGCGAACGTATTTTTAATGAAAACACTCTGGCGTACATCGCATAGTACGCAGATATAAAACGGAGTTACCATTCTTGGGTCATCGCTCACTCGATCGACACGAGGCAGACAACGGAAGTGTAGCCGTGGTGCATTTGCACGTCGTCGTCGCCGCAGTCGCCCGAGATCGCATCGTCCGTCTCGCGTAGACAGTCGCACCCGACCTCGCCGGAACCGAAAAAACCCAGGAGCGGCGTTCGCGGAAAGATCGCGCGAAACGTTCTCGATTCGACGTCCTTCTGTCCGTCGTAGTGGTACGCTCCGCGGCCGCAGCAGACGACGTGGATTGCAAAACTGCGTTCCTCACTGAGCCCGCACTTTTTCAGCTGCATCAACTTGGCTTTGACCTGAGCGGGGGTATTAATCTCGGAGCCGAGCAGCGCGCACCGTACTTTGACGTTGTCTCCGCATATCACGAAGCATTCGATGCGGGTTTTCCTGCAAGAACGAACTAAATGTTATATAAAAATATATGAACCTAACGCCTTTATGGGCGAAACATTGATGACAATAGTGGATTATCACGGTACACAAAAGCCAATTGGAATACTCTAATTATTAATATCGCGAGTTAAGCTCATATATCGAGATAAGAACGTAAATTAATAAATAAAAACTCACTCTCTGTTAATCAAAATGGTGTTATTTTACTTTTTAACACTTTGTAATACATCTTACATCTAAAAAATTATGAAAATTTAAATTAGATAACATAATAAAAATTTATATTTGATAACATATAATCAAATTTTAAATTAGATAACATATAACATATGATGAATTAGTAAATATACCGTATTTTTCCGTGTATAGTGCGCACTTTTAGTGCTTACGGATCGATCTCTGAAGCAGGGGTGCGCATAAT
>WURV02227189.1:0-10147 GCA_011762755.2 Epimenia babai | reverse complement strand
ATGGTTGGACATTTGGATAGGCTCATTCCATAGAGTATCTTGTCTCGTCGAGAAACCTCGACGTAATATTTCAGCGTGTGAATATGTAAACAAGGTTCTAACTTCTAAGCGACTTGGGAGTATGGTAAATATAGAATCAAAGATAAAAATGATGGATAGTTCTAAGTGACGTAGACAGTAGGGTAGATAAATAAAGATATGTGCACTCACTCGGGGGTAGTGGTTTAGGGAGTCGCAGGTATAATCCTTTGCATACGTTTAGCTTCGTCGTTCTCGACGAGACTAGATACTCTATGGAATGATATTATTCAAATGTCGAAGCACTTGGGAGACGATCTTTCTTTAATTACGTTTATGACGATTCTCATTGGCTAGAAACCCCGGTATACTATAGGTTTAGTTTAAAAAATCTAATAAGGATATTTGTTGCTTTAAGCACTATAGACACAATCAGGACACTTCCGGTAATACCATGGAACACTTTCGGTCACGTGACATGATTGCCTAGCAACAGACTTGACAGGTGATATGGCAACCACTACTTCCGGTCACGTGATGGTCACGTGTGATATGGTTGCCTAGCAACTTGTTTGATTGACAGGTTACGTGACATGGTTGGCTAGCAACTAGTTTGACAGTTGCCAGGGCAACCAAGCGGATTAGTGAGACCGGCACCGGCTTAGGGATTATGTATTGAAAATGCCCCTATAACACTACTCCCGTCTCTTTAATGGTTTGATACTTGATATTTTCAATCACGCTTAGTTTGCGAGTGACGTAGGAATTTAGTTGCGCTGAATAGCTGCCATTAAGATTTAGTCTAAATCGCACCTGAGAGCCTTTATTGGCTGATAGTGGCGGTCAATAAATGTTGTCCTTAACCTTTTGTTACAATTGTTGATAACAGGTAATATGACCGTACAATGTGTCTGCATTCGAGATATGAAATGTTTTCCAAAATTTTCTGAAACATATATACAACATCCCAAAAAAATGCAATTGTTCTTTCGACGACCTGCTACAAACTTAAAATGCAACGAATATAGATGGTATGGCATCATGAGAAAAACCTGCTATTTCTTTTTAAAAGAAGCTATGAAAAATTTAAATCAGTCAACATTTGTCGAAGGCATTGATATTTTTCCGAGACAGGTCAAAATGCCATCGGGACCAAGTTTTATGCTTTCTGGAGATGAATTAAAACAAAAATTATGTAGGCTCTTTTGTGCCACTGACGTGTTTGTGCGACCTCGGCAGTTATTCGGTATCTCAGTGTTTGCAAGTCAGTCGGGAGAGTCGTGTAGACCGCAAACTTAAGGATTCCCCAAAGATGAAAGTCACAAAGGGTAAGGTCTAGGGAGCGAGGTTGCCACCCCACGTCAACGTTCAGAGCGATTGCGTAATCCCCGAACACTTGGTTTAGACGATCTCGTACATCTCTGATACGTTGGGCGGGTGCCCCATCCTGCGCCCACCAGACGCTTAAAAACTCTCCGCTGCTTAACTTTAAAGTTCGCCACCAGAGCAGGAATAATATTGTTGTTAAGGAGGTACCGCTGCCATTCAGGTTGCCCTGATTAAAGCCGGGTCTAATAATGAGACCATTGTCACATAGACCTATCCACACAATCACTTTCTCAAGCTGAAAGTTGCGATCGAAATACAATGGCGGTGGATGGCCCATGGGCGCATACTCGCGCACGTTATGTGAGTTGAGCCTGCCATCGAAGGTGAAGGCAGCCTCGTTACCGATGACCAGATGTTGGAGGAAGCGATCATCGCCCTAAACCATCCACTGAGAGAAGCTGAGTGTCCGCGGAAGGTCGGCCGGAAGGAGGCGATGGCGACCGTGCATCTGGTACGGGCAGGTCCAGGCGTCTAATCTGTTTGAACATGGTGTGTTGCAGTCCCAACCCATTACGCCGGGCACTGACAAAATATCCCGCACCGTAAGCCAGTTTCCCATTACTCTGGGAATAATTGGGTCACGCTATGGAATGTGGATGGGACATTTTGACCTGTGTCAGGAAAATATTTATATCTCCGACAAATTTTGGTTGATTTACTTTTTCATAGCTAACTTTAAAGAGAAATAACATGCCTTTCTAATGATACCTATATCATCTAGGTTATATTGGTAATGTTTCGAAATTGTAGTAGGTCGTTAAAAAATTTCAATTTTTGGGGACGCTCTGTATGAGTAGGACAATACCTCGATATGTTACGGAATGGTCGATATATTATTCTTGCGCAGATTTTCTCCGTACTGCGTGGCGTATCGTCTCCAACCCGATCTTTATGTTCCTTACACTCACACGCATATGGATGGAGATGGTCATGTGGGGGTATTACGCGTTCCTCGCCAAATACATCGAGGTCGAATTCCAAGCTCCGTACTCGACAGCTACCATTGTATCCGGTATTGAAAAACCTTGATGCCACTAGTATACGCAAACTCGTACATTTTAGTACATCAATGTTCGGGACCGTCACGTGTACTGTTCGTCTACTATGCGTGTAATATACGTGTACTGTCCCTTTACCATAACGCTTACAACGAACTTTCGTCCGTGTACTGCGTGTGTACAATGATGTACTCGACATATATTTTACGGGTACTATAAGTACTGTTGGTGTACTATACCTGTTCAGTTGGGTAAACTCTCACTATGCTGTACAATGCGACTAAAATGGAGATGTAAACAAATGTTAAAAAATGATAAAATAAGGGTATACGCAACATTCAATATAATTTAGAATAAACTATTTTAATGCTCTAGTAAAGAGATAAGCTTGTTTTCATTTGGATGGTATCACTCCTGTATTTACAAACACATATATTTTCCTTAGTGGATAGATCAATGTGTTTTCAGATCTGTAATTACTTTATAATGGATGCGATCAGGTCCTGCTACCTTTGTTGGCCTCAGCTTGTTTATAACTTTCTCTATATCTTTATCAGTTATATCTTTATTTGATAGTTATTCTTCCCATTGTCTTTCCTCTAAAGTTAGAATACTACTTTTATCTTCTTTCGTGAAGACCGTCCCAAGAAATTCATTCAATACATTCGCCTTCTTTTTTTCCTCTGATTTTGAGCACCCTTCATCATTATATAAACCTGGTATACCTGATTTCACCTTCATATTCAATTTCGCGTAACTCCAAGAGCTCTTCTGATTTTCTTTGTACTCTGTGGCAACCTAACGCACAAACGCCCATTTGGTTTCCCTAATTACTCTTGTTACTTCGTTCCTGCACGTTCTCCATGCTTTCAAATTCTCTGAGGTTAGGTTTTTGTGTCTATCCAGGCGTTTCTTTCACTTTTTAGTATATCCTTTTTTCTCTTGTTTTTGGAATGTGCTCTTCAAAACTTTGTTTTACTACTCTCTCGAAAGTCCCCCATGTCTCGTTTGCAGTCGTTTTATCTAGTACCTCATCCCAGTCTACGCTTCGATTACCTTCTTCTGCTTTGTACATTGTGTAGACCTCTATATGCAACTCAATATCGTGTATTTCAAATATCCTGTTTTTTGAATTTACTTCCGTTAACGCTATAATGTCTGGTGAATTTGAATGTATCGCTACTCCAAGCTCGTCTATCCTATTAGGGAGTGAGTCACTGTTAGTTTAAAGCACATGGAATTTATCCTGGATTAGTTCATTCCTCTTGTTCCCTTTTAGTTGCTCGCATTTTGTCATTTTGCTAAATCGTGTCTCCACTCCCTATCTTTCTCCTTATGCCTTCCATTTTTTTCATCTATTCGCACTATTCTTCCATTTCTGATGGCTATTTCTTCCTCGCCTCTTGATTATTGTATTCTTAGTTCTTCTAAAAGCTCTTTATACGCTTTTCTTTCCTGTTTAGTCCTCTCTGAAGCAACATTTACTCCTGTCCTTATTTTATTTGCCTTGTGCCTTGCTAGTATATCATCCCTTTTCTTATTACTATCAAGTGTCATTAGTACCGGCCTATTTTGCGCGTGGCTTTCTGGACGCTAGACTAATCAAATACATCTTTTAAGTGTATAGCCCCGTTTCCCAACCCCTATTTCTTCTTAATGTTTTTCAACCCTTTTCTTGTCATTTTGCCTTCTGTTCTCTGCTGCGCTATCCTTCAGCTACTCTATGCCATAAAAAATCAGAACAAGTGGGGGTATCCGTGTTAGTCTATGCACGTAAAGAACAAGGACAGGACTGTAGCACCTTATGAGACTAACAAAAGTTTATTGAAACACGTGCTTTCGCAAACACAAGGAATGCTTCATCAGGTGAATGAGTGAGAATAAGTAAAACACACATTTATATAGCACAATTACAGAGGTATGGATTAAGTCATTACACCAATGAACGAAAAGGAAGAATAATAGCAATTATTACCTGAATTAGATCTGACTAAACATGACTAAACTCTGACTAAACTGACTAATTCAGATAATACTTGCTATTATTCTTCCTTTTCGTTCATTGGTGTAATGACTTAATCCATACCTCTGTACTTGTGCTATATAAATATGTGTTTTACTTATTCCCACTCATTCACCTGATGAAGCATTCCTTGTGTTTGCGAAAGCTCGTGTTTCAATACACTTTTGTTAGTCTCATAAGGTGCTACAGTCCTTTCCTTGTTCTTTATAAAAAATCAGATTCGCCTGCCTCTTAAGTACCTCATCATCATCTTCCTTCGTAGGTTCCTCTAAACAAACCTTCTATTTTCTTTATCTACAATTACTTCTATCTCCCATCACTTCGTTGTGTCTTTTTTTGCGTCACAGGGATGGCGATTTTGTCGCTTGGTGTCGGGACTATCGTCTCCGGATTCGTGGTAACAATCTTCAAGTTTTCATACAGACGCACGGCAGAGTTCATCATGGCTGCCAATGTCGTAGGCATCATAGTGATCGTTACTCTTATGTCTGTCGGATGCACCGATGTTCAACTCCCCGAATCGTGAGTAGTCAGCCAATAAATGAGTCAATGAATGAATGAATGAATGATGAATGAATAGATGAATGGATGGATGAATGGTTGAATAATTTAATGAAAAAAGGGTAGATAAATGAATGAATCAATAATGGATGTCTGTGTGGATGAATGATTGAATGAATGAATAATGGAAGGATGAACAAAATGAAAGACTGAATTAATGTATGAAATGATTAATATATTAGTGAAATCATAACTAGATGAATGAAGTAATTAGTGGATAAATTAATGAATTAAAGATGTAACGGATGAATGAATTTATATAAGAATGAATAAATTAGTAAATGATTGAAAAAATTATGAATAAATGAAAAAATCAATTAATTACTTGAATCAATCAGTTAACAAATTTAATTAATTGATTTTTTATTCAAACTATGAACAGAACCAATCTAAGGAAATGAAAAACCATGAACGAACGAGTAAATGATTTGTTAGTTCGTAAGCTTATACGAAAGTTCTATCACGCAATTGCACCAAATTTTGAAATTAATGCGCCTTATTTACAGTGACCATATTGCGGCATGCGCTTCTGGGTGTCATTGTGACCTTACTGCCGTTAGTCCTGTGTGTGACGTCGATGCGGGTGTAACGTATCTAAGCGCCTGTCTGGCAGGATGTCTAGAAACACACAGAAACGGCTCTTTCGCATTGGTGAATACATTTACATATCGTTGCACGTGTGATGGGAGATAACTCTGGTACGACTTGAAAAACAAAGATACACATGATAGAGTACCATATTTTTACCTTCTGCGGGATCAGAAACCACCTCTATACCTCGAGTCTGATGTTTTCCAGTCTTAGGTAGCTACAGCAGTCCGTCACTAATAGAAGCGAAAAACACAGACCATGCTTTGGTGAGGCCCCGACCCACGGCCTCCAAATTAATTCTTGAATTGAGTATCGCTCTTTCAATTTAGCTTTCTTTCGGACAATCTTTCCATTTTCTGCACCTCTGCATCGTTTGATGTATCTTTTTATCAATCTTTTCTTCAGTTTTTGATCTATCTTATTGTATTTTCGCTACGTTTCTTTCAATCTCGCTACATATTTGTGTACTTATGCGTCGTTCTATGTATCTTTTCATCAATTTCTCTCTTTTTTATCCTTCTTTTTGTATCGTTATCTACGTTTTTTTCAATCTTGCTAAATATTTTGGTACTTATGTGTCGTTCTAACCTTTTATTTTGTATTGCAACGAAAGTTAACGCAATAATAGTCATTTTCTTTTTCATGTATTTACGATGCTATAGACACACAATTAAAACCATAAACAACTACACTAATAAATCTTTTTAGCAGAAATTGCTCAAAAAATTAGGTTTGGCCATTTTCACCTTAAATCGGGTTAATTCTAATGTCTTTTACAGGAGCATTTCGCATGCAATTGCACGTCATCGGGTCGCGCGATTCCAGGATTGTGTTCTTCGTGTAGTTACATGCCAGCGTATATCGGGCTCGTTCTCCTGCTATACCTTGGACTTGGTTGCGATCTCTCGCTTATCCTTTCACTGACACTCCGGTAATATTTGAATGGGGTCAATGCAGCAATTCACGCTTATCCTTTCATCTGTTCATAGTTCGTATATATTTAGTAAACTTGCATTTTTTTCTAGTCGATACGCCCGGCGCCATTGGTGCAGTTGTTTGAAGGGCGGCTCTTTTTGACGGTTTTGAGTTTGAATCTTCACAAATCAGCAATATTTCTCCGCATTCCACTACAGAAAGAGAGGACGATCATCCACGCTTAAACATCGAGAACGATTTGTGTTGGAGTCCCTATTGTAATCCGAGAAAAGGGAAATTTGAACGCAAAATGAGTGGCAGTAACTACCTATTAATAAAAAACAGCGAGCCTCCCTTTCAGTGGCCACGAAATAGTCAGTAAACATGGATTATTATCGTATAAGAAACACTATTTATAGAGGTCTTTTGGACATTTACCTCTTATACTGATGAAAACTTTCTCTGAGTTTTGTAGTTTTAAAAATAAGTTCATCCATCGACCTACCCTAATAAATCATTTATATTGAAAAGGTTATTTTAATTTTTTGGCTCAATGTATATTTGGTAAAAAGTAAAGCGTGGTTTAAACCGTAATATTCAACATTGTTATCCATTTCATGCTCGCTGTAAATGTACATAGTTGTATTTAACATTGATCTGCATAGCCTGTATATTGTTAGTTGTTAATTTTATATAATTTAAGTAATGACATTATAGTCGTAGACCATTAGGCTATTGTTTCGTGTAAAGTGTGTTTGACAGTTCTGCTAATAAGTAAACTTCAAACGAATAAGTTTCATTTCATTTCATACGTTTTTACCCCCTGTTTGTATTAACTGGAGACAGAATAATGACAATTATCAAAGCCCTATTATGAGGAGAATACGGTTAATTTGATCATGCAGTCAAGTAGTTATTTTTTATGCGATTTGTAGACAATACCTGTAATATTTGATGCGACCGTGATGAGAAATAAACTAATCAGCTAACTAGCCTTAAATCATTGCCATCTTTTGAAATTTACGCTAAAAAATTCTCAAGTTATGATTTTCAACGGTATATAAGTCGCATAGAATCAACCCTTCCTTGCGTGGTCTAAGTGCGTTACAAATATTGTAAAAATGACTGCCTCTCTTTCACCTCGAAATATTTGGTCATATATTATGTACACCGCTTTTAAAGATCTGTGAACGAGGTGGATAAAGGTCTCGCAATGGGGATCCACATCCTAATGATTGCTCTTCTCTGTGAGTAGTACTGCTGCAAACATATATCTATCAAAATAGTTTCTAGAATCAATCGCTCTACCCTTTCTCAACTTCTTCCTATACTCTATTTCTCTTTTCGTCTCTTGCTTCTCTCCCACACCATATCCTCCCCTATCCATTTTTTTCTCTCTCCTTCCTTACCATCCCATCTTTCTCTGCACCTTACCATTTTTCTTACTCTCCCATCTATTCATAATCTCATGCAATTTCCCAATATATAAAGACATTCAGCGGGCAACGTAAGATTCCAGTTCATCTTAATTTCTTTGGTAATCATCATCGTCGTCGTCGTCGTCGTCATCGTCATCATCATTTTTATTCGGTATATAAAAAATCCTAATATAGGGCACATGAGTTTTAATTAATAGCCTACAAATATGGCGTCACCGGTCAAGGCTGCCAACACTCGTGAAATGCCATAAAGATAGTGTGACTGACTGTAATTGGTAACCATGGCGACAATGGCTTATTTCATTATCTTTTGGCTAGTCCGTATTCTACTACACACCGGAGGACCATATTGAGGGACCTCCGTAATATTCTATACGATAGATATTGTTTTTTTTTTGGGGGGGGGGACTACGGTTATTCGTTCATAATTATAGCCCTTTCCTTTTAGGTTTCATATAGCGTGCGATATGTGATAGACGTAAGCATTCTATCTTCTCTTTCGGGGTGTGTGTAAACGTCTTTTACTGAATAGACAATCACACTCGACAGCCTTAGCATTGTTTGAATTACTCGAAATTGTTACGAGCGCCAATGATAATGGGAAATTAACTGTTAGTATTTTTTCGATCTTAAGAAAGCATTCGATACAATTGACCACAGTATATTGTTTAGCAAATTGCATCATTATGGCATAACGGGTCTGGCACTCTCTTGGATCTGTAATTATCTTAGCAACAGAAAACAATTTGTGTCATTTGAGAATTTTAATTCTGGGATGAGAGATGTCGTGTGTGGTGTGCCCCAAGGCTCAATTCTAGGACCATCATTATTCATTCTCTATGTTGACGACATATGTAATGTGTCCAATGTTCTACATTGCCTTTTGTTCGCTGATAATACAGGTCTGCTTTATCCAGGTGACTCATGTGAGGAAATAAGTCATATAGTTAGTAATAAGTTTAGAAAGTTAAGTGAATGGTTCAAAGTCAATAAACTTTCTTTAAAGGGAAATAAAACTAATTTTATCATATTTGGACATAAAGAGACCGAATGAGGTAAAACTAAACATCAACAACGTTACTATTGAAGAAGTACAGTTTACTAAATATCTAGGTGTAATTGTAGATGAAAAATTATCCTGGGAATATCATTTGAAATATTTAGGAAATAAAATCTCTCGTAACTTGTCCATAATTTACCGCTTTAAATATCTTTTTCCCCACAAAAATCTAAAAATGTTGTACTATACGTTAATTTTCCCTCACCCCTACTATTGTTCTGAAATCTGGCGCAATACGTACTAAAAACGATTGCATAAAATTGATTATGTCTATTATAAAGACGTGCTATAAGATATATATCCAAAGCGAATTATTTATCACATAGGAACCCGTTGTTTCAACAATGCAAATACTCAAACTGGATGAGATAATAGAATACAAGACATGTTTTCTTGTGAACAAGGCATTTTTCAACTGCTATCAGGAAATACTCAAGCATATTTAGTGCATAAAGTCCAAGATCATCATTACAATCTCAGAAAAAAGAAGATTTTTATGTAAAAATCAACAAAGAGTAGAGAGAAATGTTCTTGTATTTCAATACAAGGTTTAAAGTTGTGGAGCAAAATTGATGATAATATAAAATACTGCTCAAGCCTAAATTTATTTAAAAACAGTGACAAGCGTTATCTAATATCGAGATATAAATGTTAATTGAGGGATATTTGTAATTTAACTAATTAGGGACTGAACAATGAATTTTATATTAGTTCAAAGTGTATCGTAAATGCATTTGTCATTATTTATTTATCACTAGAAATCCTACCCTTCTATAATTACACCTTTTTATTCAGCCACGCAGTTCAAATTGGCTGGTGATTCAAGCAAGATAAATGTGTATTGTCTATGTGTTTTTTCTAAAATGATAAAGATTAATATATGTGTATGTATAGATATTTATGTATGGCTATATTGGCGCGTGTGTATGATATATATTGGTATGTGTATATTAGTATATAATTATGTATATTTTTGTGTATATGAATATTCATCTTTGATTTAAACATCATACAACTTTCGGGGTATTTTGTACATTTATATATCATATGAGGTTTGTATTTATTACTGAACTAAAAATGACCATCTTACTGTCTATATGTTCATTGGTAATGTTAGGGAGTGCTACCCTATAAGTTGTTTTAACTTCTAGCA
>WURV02227178.1:0-10147 GCA_011762755.2 Epimenia babai | reverse complement strand
ATACACTAAGATCACATATAAAGAAAATATGACTGAAAATATTACAGCACAGATTAGAAAAACACGAAAAACACAAATATAAGAAAATTACATAGTATTGAACTATAGAAATTATCCCTCGTCAACTTCGCAAAAGGCACATGGCAGTGAAACGTATTAACTGCCTATTTTCGTAGGTGTGTTCAGTTGTTAAAACCTCGACAATGATCAATTTCCATCAATTCTTAGGGATACAACTGTTGAGGTATTTTAAGTACATATGCAAGTTTTAGAATTGCTCACTTTCTAATAAACAGTTTCCGTAACTTATTTTAGAAAATTTTCAACATTTCTTGATATTCATGGTGTCTTTATGATGTCCTTCACTTTGACATTAACAAGAAACGCTTGGCTATCCCTATACATCTCACAAGGCCACTTTTAGAAACTGTGTAAATAGTTTCGCATCATTTCTTTCAAAACGCTGATACGCATAACAGACTCGTAGAGGATAACAATCGTACGCCAGATCAGTGGTCACGAAAGTTGAACATGCCAGATCATCAACCATTTTACCTGCTTGAATGCATCATGAATCTGGGTATATGTACAATGTACTATCACATGTTTCTGTGATATTTTAGAATGTCTTCGCATCGTGGTCTCACTAGACTTTCGATCCTGGGCATATTGACAGTCCTCGGTGTGTGTGTGTTCAGGCATGAAAACACACCATCAACGACGCAGCATATGATATCATTATGAATTTTGTCAAAAAGATGGGAAAATATCTGTGCAAGTAAAACAGCGAACGTCCCATACGTTAACCGCCATACAGAAGTCTTAGTGCATTTTTGGTATTTAAAGAAACGTAGTGACCTCCTTTTCAAAGAAAAGTGGTGACCTAAAAGAAAGTGGTGAGTTTTCAAAGCAGTGACCAATAAGTATAGTGGGAATTTTAAGCATATAGGTTGCGACATGCGCCGCTAGGCTCGCCAAGGATTTTTCAAGGAGAGATGACGCTGCTAGAAAAGTTGTGGGTAGCAGATAGACGAGTGATAGGAGCGCTTAGGCTCATAAACGAAAGGCTGCCGGTTCCAAACCGCCCAGCCGAAAAATCTTCTGTTATGATTCGTAACTGGTCACCTGTTCAAATGCCGGCCATGATTTTCATTGTATACTTGGGGATGGTACTTTATCCCGATTGCTTAGATAGACTTGGCCATAAATAAGTACCGGCGAAATTTCTCTTTGGCGACTGGCAACGCAAATTAATATGCACCGAGTATGTAAATTTGTGAGTAGCTTAGCGGCGCATGTTATAGAGTTGCCACGCCCCTGTGAGTCCTAGCAAGCCGCCAACTGCTCAGCCGCAAAGCAGCTTTAGGGTGCATATGAATGTTGTCTTTTTCGTCCTTTATTCGCGGCCCGTCTTAAAAATGGTTTGATATCATGATATGTCGAAGGTATTGCATTTGCGCTGAACAGCTGATACGACCATTCGTTGTATACGGTATGTGGGAGCCTTTATTGGATGGTCAATAAATGATGGACTGTACTTTTTCATGGCTATAGTTGTAGCATATTTCTATACGAAATACTATAATTGGAGTTCTATATGCGTCCTTACAGGACTGTAGGTACGAAGGGTGTGCCATCGCCCCAGTACCATCCCGGAGAATCTCCTTCCGTTCGTCGATAAAGGTCGACCCACACTCGGATCTCGTCTTTATTCAGCGTCTGTATAAACCTCTGTAACACCAGATTATAATTTACGAATTATTTAAATTATCTGCGCAAGTGTACGAATGTATAAAAACAATTTAACGACAGCGAGGACGACGCCAACGACAAAAAATAACAATAACAACGCCAAGGACAACAATAACAAGAATGACAATAACAATAGTAATAGCAATAAAAATAGCAACAGAAAGATTACGATAACAATAACGATAATAATGACTATCACGACGACGTTAACAATAACGATAACGTTAACTAAAACGAGCGTGACGGTGTCGGTGACAGTTGCGTTGAATTGCGTTAATGTTATTCGCAATGATTATATGCAAAATTGATTATGTCGTATTCGTTACTTGAATATTGATCGACACCAATATATTGTATTTAGTTTTAGAAGCAAGATTATCTTGAAGGGGATACTATTATATCGGGGCTACTGGAGATGATCAATATTCCAGTGTTATGCAGTAGTATTAGTTGTAGTTATAGATAACCGTGGCTTATTTCACCTTATTTCCTATATGAAGAGGGTGCCATTCATGTCGATGCCAGCGTCGATGACGATAACGATAACTACGATAATGACGGTGACGACGACGACGATGATGATAATGATAGCTACGGTGGCGGAGATGACGAGGACGATGATGAGCAGAATGATAATAGTCACGACAATCGAGACGATCAAAACAATCATTATAGTGCATTTACAGTTACAATCAGAAACTTTTATAGTTTTCTATCCTTGTTTTCGTGCGAACATGCTTTCATAAACATTTTATTGCGATTGAAACTCATGCACCTACCAGCTGTTTCGTGGAATCGATTGCTACGAGCTTAGCATAGTACCATTCGCACGTGCTTTGGGTGTCTGGTAGTGTTTCGTATTCGATATAATTCAAATAACAGAGTCCGTTGTGCATACGCCAATTATTGCCGCAATATTTGCCTTGTTTAACAGCTGCTGTTGTTTCATTGATGGCTGTAACATCCGTTAATTTTTTTTAGTATTTTTCTATACCCATGCCGTAGAGAGATCAGACATTTCGGCAGTGACAGCCAGCTTATCACTGATAAATTTCAACAAATAAGTAAATTCGTTGGGGTGACATCAATGGAGTTTGCAACACGACAACAACTGAGACATACGCTCAAAAACCCCCAAGTAACCAAAATATGTCACTCTGAAACTGATCTGAAACTCAATTCTTAAATTCAATTTTAAAACATGCATATTGTGTCATGCATTTTTTCTAATAGCACTTTGTACATTTCAGTGTACAGAACACTGGTATCATAACAAATGCCTAAATGTAAATTTCGTTAGACGTCGCGATGAGTTTAACTACAAAGAAATTTCGGGGCATCACCGTCTGTTTTCACTCTTGACTGACAGCAACTATAACTAATCCGGATACCGTTCATAGAATTTTGTCTTACCATATACGAGAACAACAAATGCAGCAATGCCCATCCTCATTCTGAAAGGAACAAAATATTTCCAATATCGTTCTACGTTGCAATATGCGACACATTCCTGATATGGTAAATTAATCAGAGTAATATATACATCAATAATAGCTAGAAAATTACGCATACAGAGACGGAGACGCGAAAATGTCGAGTGAAACTGAAGGTGTTGGGCAAGCACACCAATGTAGACACGATCTCATCATAAACAGATGTTCATCTCGCTGGTTTATATGTACGTCTGCCCAGAGATCTTACCTTCGCGGTAATGAAGTCGCGGCTCTATCTCAAATAGCTCACGTTGGGGTAATCGTATTTCATTCCACCTCCACACATTTTTGTTTCTATTCAATTGAAATAATTCATTTGCACAAAACGCAAAGTAAACTGTAAAATCAGCGAAAAACGTTAATTGGCTGCCACATGCAGTGTGAAATTTGTGAACAGAATAATCCTAGGAAGTGTTAGGATTTACCAAAGAATGAAATTGCCAAGAATGAGGGGAACAAGGTTGTCTGATTCTTCAAGAAGTGTATTTGCGAAATTCTTGAATTTTCAATACTTTGATAAGGAATTGTTTCATTTTTTAATGAATTATCCCTATTTTAAGTCCGATTTGTACTCAAAATCAGCAAAATTTAATAGTTGATCATATTTTTAGTACTAGTGTATATCCAGCTATTCATCGCCCTACTCGTATAACTAACCACTCGTCTACTCAATAGAATAAAGCTTTCACGGTTGTCACATGACTGACCTTACTTGTATATGTGTACTTATCCTAAGAAAACCACGTCCTTTTAAGGATTTCATAATGTTTTGGAAGGGCAATGTCACATGGGGAAAATCATGTATACCGTAGGCTTCAAACTTTGGATAACTTTAGATTAATTTTTAGGAAATATACATATTTATATGATTAAACAACGAAATACGCATATTCATGAAATAAACTAGAAGATGCACTTTACCGGAAATTGTACATTTCTGATATATAAGGACATATATTATATATATATATATATATATATATATATTAGGAAATTTCACACAAAGCCCTCGCTGCCAGACAACATTACATCATATTTTCTTAAAGATCACTATGATTGGATTGCTTTAATTATTGTTGATGTCTTGTCGTAGAACATTGTCTTGTCTTGAACATATTTGTTCGCGTTATATTTTATTCAGGGTATATTAGGTCCAGATCAAAATGTCCAGAAGTAGTGAATCTACTTAAGTCCCAAAACACTTGACCTTGCTCGAAGAAGGGATAAACACATTGACATTGTCCAGATTCGAACCGTCCACCTTTCGGTTCGGAGCCCGGCGCTTTGCCACTGAGCTATCCGGTAACCATTACTCCTGGCACATCCTTTCATCACTGTGTATTCGTCAGATAAACTTAAAATATTACATGATTATCTCTAATGTGCACATAAGTATAAATATCCTATGTATTATAATTATTACTTTTTTCCTCTTCCATTGAATTATATATTACATAAGCATATATTTCTTCTAAGTACTAGGCTATGGTCTGGAATAATTGAAAATAAAGTAAGTATAATATCACTATTGTAAGTAATGTTATAAAGAATTGCCTGCTCGCGATGTCTCAAAACTGGTAAAACGAAATCAGAAGCGTTATTGCAATAATTTAATCGTGTAGCGGCGAATTCTTCATTGATCTCGACGTGGTTAAAGTTCACCAGGTGAACTGAATTTAAACAATGGTGATGATAATAATCTGCGATAAAGGACATACCGAAGGCGTGCCATAAATATTCATTGCGTCAAAAGCAGGGGTAGGGTAGATTCAATGTATAGATTTATTGAATTTCGATAGCAAGAAATCGCACGTAGGTTTAATAGATGCAAATTTCAAGGAGGCCTAATGTGCAGCTGTGAGACTTCTGACTGGGAAATGCGTAATCGTCGGTCAGGATCGTTAAAGTCAAATATAATACCACCGAAAATACCCTATATATTGTCAATGGGCATTTGTCTTTGTCTCGTTACGAGTAAAGGTAGCTTAGAAGTTTAATTGGGCCGTGCATTTGACAAAATTGCTAGGATTCTGTCAAAGACTGCCCTAGGGCGAAGTGAAAAAAAGGTTATTTTATAGGTATTAACACTTCGAGAACTGATAGCCAAAAAAAATGTGTAATCTTTTTGAAATGGTCAAGTAATCTATAGCATGAAAATAATGCCTCGTCTCGCTGGATACTTATCGTGATGCTTCTTTTACCGCATTTATCACATGCTCTAGCACTTGTGCGTGGCAGGGATATCCAAAGAAGCCAATTGTTTATGTCGCTGAATCATGGATAAGGGTCCACAATTAGTTTTGGAGGGGAGGGTTAAGTATGTAGTGTGGCCCTGCAATGCTGGTTTTCGCCAAGAAATAAACTCGGTGCAATCTGTCATTGTATTCATTTTGGGAACCAGTAATTTTCGCCCTTATCTTTGCTTCTCCTCACCGCAGGCTTCATAGTTCTCCTCAATGCTAATGCCTGATATTGCTGATGACAGAAGCCTGTTATATTTAGGCCATTCTGCAAAAGAAGTCCTGAGTTATGTGAACCTGGTTCAAAGTTCTTAAACTGTCATTGAATCTATCAAAAACGAATTTCATGTTATTTGTCGGAAAAAAGTCTAAAAAATAAAATTAAATATAGATGATACTCATAAAGAACAAGTATCAAATACTAAATATTTCGATGTATGTATTGGTGAAAAATATCACTAGAACACTATATAAAGTACATAGAAAAAAAGATTAAACGTAATTTTTCACTAATATATCGTTGTAGTATATTCTTCCTCATAGTAACCTAAAACTGTTGTATAATACTCTGTCTATTTCTCTTGCACTGCAGTTGAATTTGGGGAAATCCATATAAAACTAGGCTACAAAAACTTCCTATATTATAAACACGCTATATATGTAAATCCACCTGCCTAGAAGATGCTACCGCCATATTTTTTTCTATGTTTTGAAAAGTAGATGGAATTATTTAAATAAAAAGTTGTGCGATTAACCATGAAGCATTTTATAACTTGTTACCTGAAAATATTCAGGCCCTACTTTTCCCAGAAGGTAACATTCTCGGTTAAAATCCTCGAATCTCAAACGATTTTCAATTAAAATCCTTAGAAGTACCGAAAAAAGTTTTTGCATTTCAGTAAAGTGTGTAATGATATGCGACAAAATTGATAAGACTATAAGATACTAAAAATAATAACATTCGGAAGGAAAGTGTACTTTGCTACAACTACATCTATATCTGACTTTAAAGCCTATAACTTCGCATAATTGACATACGATTCTATTGTAAAAACTAGCATTTTTGTTGTGTTTAATAAAAACGTGCAACCGATAACCAAATGTCATCTTGTATAAAACAGCATGTATATATTATCAATGCAAATTTAATCTCTTTCGCTTAATCATCGTGCTTGGATGAGTATACATACTGTACTACTCATAGATAAATTCTAACGGTTATCTGGGGGAGCAATGTCTAGGTTACTTTATATTATCTTTTCGAAACTTTTACTATTAATGTATTTAGAGAAATGCACAGAAACAAAATTATCATCCTACTTTTTTCATAATCAGATAGAGTAAAGTCAACTGTTTACCTCGTAATTATTAGAAATGTTGATTTGTTTTTTCTTTTACTTTATTCCTGGGCGTGCACATCAGAAGTTCCCAGTGAACTTCTAACACTTCCTTTCAACGACGTTCAGGAAATTTGATAAGCGACTTTCCCGCTTCAATGCTAAGTAAATATTTTGGGTGTGTGTAAAATTATTACTCAGGTGTAAATATTGTATATAGTGTTACTATTGATATTGCGTGTATTGGTGCATTTGCATGTTTATCATTGCGATGTTCTGTAAATCATGTATGTTCATTTGTACATTCTTTCGTTCTTTCGCCCATTATATTTTTATACTTCAACATGGTGGCGGTTCGTAACTCGAAAAGATATGTGAAATAAAAGTCGGATATGGAATTGGGTTGACTTGATCGTATCTATTTCGGCAACTTATCAAATGTCATGGAACGTAGTAATTCTTGCGTGTGCAGGGAATATTAAAAGTGATGTTACACTCATCTAATACACAACCTATTTGATAACAATAACAATCTCGAACCATGCAACCATGTGTCCCTATTCAATTATGCAATCAACAAACAATTGACTCTATGTATATAAGATGAACACATGTATATCTGCAAGGTTCAATATTTTATGCCAATATGCAACCATTCGTCTTTTGGTTTCCAAGGAGAGTGGGCGTCTACCTCTTTGAACCTCTGGTATTTTGCTACATTGTTACCCCACCCCGCGGCTCCATATAGTTAAAACGGGCACAACTACACGCTCAAATAATTGAATCATATTTACATTTGTTACCCCTTTAAATCCAGAAGAAAAATGGCTGTCGTATAGTAGATTTCAGTGCCTGTAGAGTCGAAATATTTTGGGCATTAGTTACTGACCGATTCAAGTCCAAATCCCAAATATTCGAAAGAATTAACTGATTCTATATGTCCGTTGTAAGTCCAAGATTCGTTTTTATCCAGAGTCCCGCCGTTGCAAAAAACTACAGTTTGTGTTTTAGCTACATCTACAGTGAGTCCCTAGTTCGTACAATATTGGTGAGGATGATTAATATCTACTTATAAGGTAGCTGCCTCCTATCGCTCAACTCCAACTGATGCAAGTTGTTCTGCATTACTGCGGCTATAAAACACACTCACACCCCCATAAAAAGAAAGCGCGACTATAACACTGAATTAATTGGATATAAGAATGACCAAGCCAATCAAATTCTTAACTATATTTTGATAATGACAAGTTGCTTCCCCTTAACCAATCAACATACCGTAAAAACCAGTGTCGAGACGGCCCTAATGTCAATTACGGATAGCATCCTGCGGGCCCTGGATCGAGGTCAGAGTGTCCTTATGCTACTTCTGGATAGGTCAGCTGCGTTTGACACCATAAACCACGACAGATATTAAAAACGCTTTATCATCATTTCGGAGTCCTAGATTCTGCATTGCAGTGGATTGAGTCCTTAATAACTTAACGATCATTTCACGTCCGCCATCTGTTATTCCCGAGTGGCGGCCATTAGTTTTGCCACTGCACAAATATATACGTTTGATCTGCCATGCCCCCTGCTTCTGACACAATGAATTGAATTGCAAGTCCTCGTGACATCGTTTTATCGCAGGTTAGTATCATATCCATAGTTTAAGTTGAGTCCAGCTGGTGAACTTTAGCCACGTCGAGATCGATAAATAATTAAAATCGCCATTACACGACTAAATAGCATTAACCCAATCTTGTTTCGTTTTGCAAGCTTTCGAGACATCGTGAGCAGGTAATTTTTAACAACCTAACTTACAATAGAGGTATTTTTATTATTCAGTTTGCTCGGTATCAGTAATAAAAATATAAATGTCGGGTGCATTTATAGGGTGCCGTAATATAGATATTTCTGTATTTAATAAACAAATTTCAATTACACTTGAAATTTGGAAGTGGGGCCTTTAAAATTTGCGAAAAGTTCCTAGCGCCTCCATTCATCAATGAGTATTCCTACATATTTGATTATATTTTGCATCATTTACTTGTGTATTTTCATTATAAGGTACATATGAGTGTATTATACTTCCGCAATGTGTACCAGTGTGGATTGGTGTATACATCATTGTAACTAGTGTGCATATTGCTTTTGTATATTATACTTTACTTTATCTTATGGTGTATTGGTTCAATCGAGTATATTATTATTACCTTTTATAATGTCGCATTATTCATTGCTACTCATATTATTTTTTATGATTAAACCGGTGAATAAATATTTAATAAAAGAAGGTTGAACAACACAACTCAAGAAAAAAATTACACAAATTTAAATCACCGTTATGAAAAGTAGAGCATTTAGAGTATAAAATCTGGCACATCAATCAAAAAATGAGAGATTTTCTGATTCAAATAGTGCCATAAATGTAACGTTTTGACTAGTGCAGAGCTTATAGAACCATACAACCCCGTTTTCTTTATTCTTGGCAATATTTTTTTCGGCAGCCGAACACTTTCGATGAATATAATTTCGAATGATAGAGGGCAATCAATAGCTTTTAATTTTACTAACTTTTATTAAGTTTATTGATCACAATCTATCACTTCTATACTATAAATATTATGTTAACAAATTTTACATTTTACGTGACACCGAGTTATATTTTTCGCAGATTTTACAGTTTTCTTCGAGTTTTGTGTCAGTGTTGTGAAGTTTTGCAGTGGAATGTAAACGAATCTTTCGTGCGTAACCCTTTCAGAATGAAGATCAGCATCAGTGCGTGTGTTGTTCTCACTTATGGTAAGGAATAATTCTATACAGTATCCAGATTATTTATAGTTGTTTACGTCAGTCGTGACCGAAAAACATTGTCAACCCCGACATATTTGGCTCGTATAGTTACATTCATAGCGCCGTCTAACCACATTTACGTTATCCTTTGGCATCCATTATAAAACTAGTGTTTTCATTTCTGTTAAGTGATCTCTAGAATGTGCTTCTAAGAAAAGTTTCTAGACACAATTTACATGGATTAAAACTCTGAATGGCCTACGCGTATATGTTTATCACGTAATCGCTCATCCATAGGCTATATTTTTGCAGTTGTGTACATGTACAATGTGCTTTTTATGTAAAACTATACTAGGTAGTTTAATCGAAAAATAGCATATTTCTTACGAAATAAATCCGAATTTCCGTAAAACATCCAGTTTGTAATTTCATCGATGGTTATTTACAAAAAATCGCCTTAATATAAGCTCAACGTTACCTTTTTCTGAATATGGATATACGTATGCTAACTACATCCAAATGTATGAGTCGGTCTGTTATTTGTCACTAT
>WURV02227167.1:0-10147 GCA_011762755.2 Epimenia babai | reverse complement strand
AAAATCCCTACCCGAATGGAGAGAAATGCGCAGGAAAAACCTATACCCATGATGGGACAGCCATACCTATACCGGTATAGGTTTTTTCCTGTTCATTTCTCTCCAGATATTTATAGAACCACATTGGCTATCCTAATTACCATCACCTACCAGAATGGTTAGTTTTTTTGTTACGACTTAAACAAAAATAACCTTCGAGAGTGACAATAATACTAGGGTGAAATATGCAGAAAGTCTCAAATCAATAAGTTTGGAGCTATATTAAATGGTTTAGATTTAGCGCGATTGGAAACAAGAGTTTTGAATTTAGATTTGACCATGTTCAGTCTGCAAGATGTTTTGAATTCAAAGAGAAAGGGAAGCGCTGAGTAAAGTTGAAAGTGAAAGTAAGCTAACCGATGCTGGGATAAAAAGTTCTCTTGAATCTTAACTAATCAAATAATTATATATTTAATGTATTTTGATGCTGAACAAAGTTTCAAGAAATCTGCTCTATTCTTATATCGATTTATCGTGTTTCTTGGAGTGGTAATTGACAGATTCTCTCAAATAGAAGATTGCCCGTAACACATAACATTCTGTATTAGGATCATTATGATCAAAACCGCTGGTTATACTGAGGACTCAATATTTAGATTTCCAGTGACCGAAAAGTTTCCGTAGGTACGGGGTCTTTGGGTATTTTCGTTCTGTCGCAGCTGAACGCACCGCGCGATAAATTCAGGATGTAGTCGTGAGTCGCTTTGTCTCGCATTTCCTCGGTGAATTGTTCTACAACATATTTTCATGCATTTTGGAATATGTTAAATATAGCAATGGGCTATTGGTGTTCAGCCGAAAAGGTATAGGTTTTACATTCCCCAGGGGAGTAAATCTTTAGTCTCTAGCATATCTTGTTACAAAAAGGCTTCTTCTTCTTCGTATATATGTTACATGGAATATGTGTATTCTGGGAATAGATATTCGTATATTCCCTAAAATAATTATTTATATATATATATATATATATATATACATACATTCCTTGAATTTTGGCCAAATTGCTAAACATATCACCCAAATTTAACTTTGCGACACATGTGTCATTGTCTACACTTTGTTCATCTACTGTGACTTTGATCTAAAACACTCTGGTAACCAGTGCATCCGTAGAATTAATCATAAATGGGCATTACTGTTGTGATAATCATCAAGGGTAGAGTAGTCCGAATGCGGAAAGTTGTGATTAAAAATCACAGTAAATAAATAAGTCAAATACATAAACTACAAAATAACAAGACAGCGTGGTTGGCATGATCAGAAGTCTCTAAACATCGATTGGCTTTAGCAGAAATTGTATAATATATAAACTGTTATCAGCTTGTATAAAAGAACTTGGATGTATGACATTTCACATATGTTAGAGATTTCATTCAGATATCGTTTTTTAATCGGCTCAATGTATGATGGCTAGTAGTGACTGTGACCTAGAGCTTGCGTTTAGGCCAGAGTTGCCCAATTTACATGAATCTAAGGTCAAAAGTCACTTCTCAATAATCGCAATGGATATGCATATTCCATGTAATATAGAAACGTTGTATTGCAATTCTATTATCATTGTTTCTTTTTATTTCTCAAAGAAACGTCACAGATGTACAATGTATACATTTCAACAAAATTATTTATATGCACGATCTATGTTAGATATACACGATATGGCACAGTAGTTAGAACTGAATCACACCACAAAGGGGGAGTAACCAAAGTGGACTTGTTGGGCGTTACTCGCTTTTAGTTAAATTGATGATAAATTAATGTCAAATTAAGAAATGAGAGAAAAAGGATTATAATAATAATATGAATCAAATAACAGGTATAATTTTATTATTTTTGACTATATATGACAGTATATAAACACAACGCAGTTCGCACATGGCGACTTAGCAATAAAATTTATTTTCGGATGATACAAGGGATTTTAAGAAATTTATTAGTGCTGTGATAACGTGAGTACGGTCGGGTATTGACGTACCGAGGATGGTATCGATGGGACCGGCGTTAGGTCCCTTATAATCGTCGGGCAGGTACTCGACCGGAAGTATCTCCATCCCGATCTTCTCGTACAGCGGCTGCATATTTGCGTGTGACGAGACCTTAACATGACCACCCACACAGCGTGTGGCTCATTATCCAAGTTATTTAGCTCATTGTGGCAACACAGATGATGCGATGGATAGGTCGATAAATCTATAACTCTGCAGAACAGATATCCCTATGCATATCGCCAGAGAAAGAATCATGTCAATAACAAGGATACGAACAACAGCACTATATACCCATAAATATTTAACTTATCAGTGATATTGGAAAAGTATGATAATATATTCAAAGGTATTATTTTATTCGGACGTCAATGGGGGTAGCCAATGTGGCTCTTAGAAACGCTGGAGAGAAACGCACAGAATAAACACATACCTCTGATGGGATTTTAATCAGGGTTTTTACAACAAAAGATATCATATTACAACAGTTAGAGACTTAAAAGGTATATTCTATATCAAGTTTATTCTATCAAAAGACATGCATGTTTTTGACGTTTGGAAAACGAACAAACTTAACACTGTTAAACTGCGTAGGAAACTAACCCTCGCGCGAGCCTTCTTCGTAAGAAACGGTTTCATCATGGTAAGAAGAAAGTCGAAAGTAGTCCCCGCGTTGTAGAAGTACGTCGCGTTGAGACGAATGGGGTAAGATTTCTGAAATTATGCGCGTAATACAATTCAGCTTTTTACTTTATTCTTATGATATCGTACAGTAGTATTATTTGGGAAAAGGACTTCGTCGTGCAGAGTATCAAATGAATCATTATTATAAGCAGCAAAGACCTTTTTAGCCTTCTTATGAGGGAACGAAGATCAAAACTCATTCTGAATAATAAAACGTGCCATAAAATGGGCTCGATCTGCCTCCAAGTGTTCAAGTTGACCCGCAAAATGACCGATCCGGTGTGATTTTATTCAGGTGAGAAAAGTCTTGGGACCCATCAAACAGAAACCTTTGATATCGCCAGTTTCTATGCAGAATGGGACTAGCTCCTGGGATATGCCCACCCCAATAGCAGTAAGATGTTGCAAAAATCTTATTTGGATGTGATAAATGAAGAATAAGAATAATTAGGTCTTCTTAAGACATATATCTTGTTATAGTCCGGATATTGAATTAAAACATAATTTGAATAACATATATGTCACATTAGAAGAAAACGTGAAACAAGCCGACATCAGTTTTTACTTCAATAGCCTAAAAGTGACATCCTAAAAAACGGACGGGCATCGAATATCGTCTATTTGGGCGAGCGAGGTCTATACTAAAGAAAAAAACATACCATAGTTACTTGATACGTACTTTTAGAATCGTGACGACCTTTTTCATGAAGCTCTCGCATCTCAAGACAAGTTCGATAGTCACGTCGGTGAAATCGTGTAGAATCTTGATACCGCACACCTGGACTACGTCGTTGCGAAGAAGGTTGTCGAAAATGGCGAACAAAGAACGCATCAAGACCGTCAAATCGGATTGTAAAACTTTTGGGTCCAGTCGACCTTCAATGTATGACAATTTGTTTAAAACTGAGAAAGGCAAATTTCAACAGTAAAGTTCAACTGATCTTCAACAGTCTTCGACAAGATCAACGTGGCGAAGGGTGGAATATATACGCATAGGCTGGAAACTGTCGTGAAGTCAGTGTTAATTTTACTAACGGCGGTACAGTTTTGATTAATATAACACAACCTGGAGGGAAACTATAGTTGAGAGTTATATTGTAGAATTACTCTGGACCAAACATGAAGATATAACATCCAACTTTTCCACCTTTTAGAAATTTCCATGCTAGTTTCTCTCGAAATAATTGTGAAAGGCGAATATAGACTAAACTTATTTATTATTATCAGGTTTTAACAAGATATAGTCACTGAACCTGATGGCAGAACCTACCCTATATATTGATGAGGGGGTGGGGGTGCACATTTGTGAAGTATACGGGCCGTTTGTTGGATATTGGATTCGCATGACACAGAGGTCAAATACTTTATTCTGCGTATTATATCTCTACAGTTATTCACAAACTAAGATTACATATCGCGGTTTTATGTTTGATTTTAAAACCCAAATTAAGCAGCTGACAGTTGTTGGTTAACTTACCAAGGCGAACATGCAAAATTGTACACCCGTTCTTGTCGCGGGTGGGCAAAATCAGGTGAATTCTGGAACATTCGTAATCAATTCTCAGTTTATAATTAATTTTTTTTTGTCGTAATGGGATTTTTTTGTCGATCATCAATTCGCGACAAAATAATAATGACTACTATTGGTGAAAGGCTTCTCTGATCTATCAAAACTAATTTTAGGTAACAAGACCCTAAGTTCTATCGGCCCATTTTGCCTTATTTAATTAATAACGATCGCGGCCCACAGTCGCGGCTGGTTTAAGGTATTTTATCCGTAAGGCGTTACCATACTCACCCTTGTTTGAAAGACTGTGTAATTTCTTGGCTGTAAATATCAAGGTTGGCAAACAATTCAGGATTTTCCGTGCGAGTCAGGCAAAACTTGATAATGCGTTCTCTTGCAGCTATCTGACTGAATTTCCGGTGTCGAAGAAAGGCCAGGAGGAATTGTGTATCTGAAATTTCAGTAACCGCGCGTCTTTGCGACAGGCAAATCAATAGTGACATTAATTAACATTAATTTCATGATTTTGGATGTAATTTACAGGTTGGAATCTACATGAAACGGGCTACTTTTGGGCACGTCGTAGGATGATCTTGCGCTAAGACATGAACATTCGACACATCTGCAAATTTCCTTGCGCTACGACATACCTGTTGGACATTTCAGCCAATCGCTTTGTGCCACGACCCACCCTCTCAGTGCGGCCACGGACGCCTCTCTGTCGGTGGGTATCTCTCCGAGTTCAGATTTAGCTCTTTGTTCACCGACCGCATCAAGATGACATTGATAGTCGGCCATGTCTTTTGCAGAATCTAAATAAAGCAGTTTTAGCACGCTTATTAAATTGTCAGTGTATAACCTCAAATACGTTCCTGAACAACATAAAACTTACTAAAAGTTGGTAGAGGTGAATGATCGGGATCAGTTGTGTATTTCCAACTGGTATATGTGTGTTGATCTCGACAAGGAAAGTATTTGTGTGTTTACAAGTAATTTTTACTGTACAGATAATTTACTTGTTTTGAATATATAAGTTCTAATTTTATGTCTTGATAGAAGATAAAATTGTAACAGGTGAAAAATGTTACAGAACAACGTTGCGTATAGTTCTTTCTGTGTTTTTTCTCGTTACTTAAAGAAGCACTTTTGATACTAAGGTTACAAATTTTCAGTTTTAGTACGTATATCACCACGGTCGTTTCAAGCGCGGAAGGAATTTGGTGTCCTGATCTGTTTCGGTTGTATCGTTCCGATAAGACGCATTCCACTAAGAATGGAATGGTTCAATCAGACGCTTGATACGTTAGATCATAACTAAACGTTATAGAGTTATACTCTCCTCTACGTGTTGACGTTTTCAGTTTTCACTCTACTGTTAGGCCTTCTCGGAATACAATAGAGCTTGAATTTTGACGGAGACTTACTACAACAGCACGATATTTGAAGTGGAGCGCACCCTGACGAGAGCTGCGCTAACATAACACTGAGGCCGAGGAACTCAGTCTAATAAGACGAGGTGTGATATCCATAGCCAATAGAACAGCGGTTCATATGCTCGCGGATCATATGCACTATCACCCCTCCGATGAACCACACCATAGATTGTAGCTTGATGATGCGTCGTGAAAGCTGGCCCATATGCATGGATTGAGCCAAAATTAATATCGCGGCAAGACAGCAATCGTGTGACCCTCATGGATTGCGGATTAAGTTCGAATGCTGCTATCGTTCGTCCGCATTATATCGCTACACCGTGACACGGAGGAGCGAGTTTACACAAACTTTGCTAATACTAAAGTTTGCTAATATTTGCAAACTTCGAATTCCGGACGCGAGGTGGTTAACCCAAATATGGCCCATACCTAAATAAGGCCCATAGCTTTATGACTGAAAAATATCGTAAAAATATATTTTTAGAAAAAGTCTAATCTCTCAATATAATACTATAATAAAATAGACTATCATCTATATAAAATAGACTCACAACGTGCTAAGTACTCTTTTACAGCGAAACAAATTAACGGCACTCCGGCTTCACTGTGCGTCTTTAGAATGAACTTTCGGGGGCTTGCATGGTCGGTATTGGCCGCGTGATATTACATCCTTTGAACAAGTAACGCCGCCAGATAGCGAAGTCGTTTTTTGTTGACATACGTGACATTCTGGTCTATGTAGTATTACAGAGTAAATTGTTAGGGCGTAGGTACCAGAAATGGATCAGTGGGCCGGGCGTTTCGCTCGGCTGGAAATAGGTAAATTTACAATATGTAATGTAAGGGGAAGATAAGAAAAAATAAAAAATATAGATTATCTTAGTAATATATTACACACATATGCTATAAAAACGCTCCTTTCGATGACAACAACATACCTTTCAATGTGTTGTAATAATGATAATATATTAGTATTTGTATCCCGCAAAAATCCACTATCAACGTAGTGATCAATGGCGCTGTTACAAAGTACAGCATTATAGTTGCAGGTGGCAGTATATGGATACACAGATTCTGACCGACATGTTAACAGATATATTGCACAGACATAATATAATATTGTGCAGAAAGATGAATAATTGGCATAAAAAAGAGAAACATTCAAGTGCAGTGCATGTTAGATGGGGGAAAAACAAAACACCGAGCAACACGCAGTAAGATAGCGACTCATAATAGGCAAGAGAGAAAAGGTGAGTCTTGAGCCATTTGTTGAATAAAGTCAGCGACTGAAGGGAACGAAGACAGATAGGGAGGGCGTTCCATAATTTAGGTCCAGCAGTAGAGAATGAACCATTGTTTGTGTGAGCTAGGCAAGCTTTTGGAATATGAACGAGATATTTATAAGAAGAACGAAGTGAGCGAGAAGGGTAGTAAAAATAAACCATGTCGTTAATGTAGGGCGTGCTTTGGTTCCAATGAGCCTGATGCATTAATCAGTGAGTATTTTCTAGTTGATTTTGGGAGGATAAGATAGTGAGTGATATGGGAAAGGCGTGACAACTGAAAAGTTACCCGACAGGAGGAATGCAGAACACGCTGGAGCATCAGGCGAACCAAGAAGGAGCGAGTTTCAGTAGTCAAGGCGAGAGATTATCAGCGAACAAACAATGGAGTGAGCAGCAGACCGTGAAATGTCAGGACGAATTCTGGGGATATAAGACGAATGGATGAAGCACATTTGATTTACCTTGGACGAAGGTCAACTGTCTACCCTAACTCGGTTGGTTTCTCACTATGATTGTTTGTTGTTTTAGTTACCATTACAAATAACACAATCCGTTCGTTGTGTTAACGAATATAGACATGAGCGAGCTTCTTGATTGGCTTAACAACGGTTTTATCATCACTCTAAAAACGGGCACCGTAGATCATCGTGAACGTACCACTCGGCACTTTCATCCACTTTCCGGACTCAGAAAAGCCCGACCCATATATCGCAAAAAGTTATTTCCAATTTTTGGAGAAGATGATAGCTATTTATTTTCTTTGCCACCGATACTGATATTGCCTACGACGTTATGAATTCATGGGTGACTCCAACGGTGTGATTGTCAAGAGTTTACGACAACGAATATTTACGCAAGCTATATTATGAGGGTAAACATGATAAGTGTGTACCGGAGAACACATTAAAGATTCCAAAGCAACCGTGCGCGGTGTGGCTGTAAAGAAAGGGCATTCACAGGGAACTACTGGAAGCTCCGACAAAATATACATTACTGTACAAATAGTGTGTGCTAAATCTAGTCAGTGAACTGTCCGCATCTGTGCTGAATCGATTTGTATCATAAAATTGTGTTGCTTGGAGAATATTAAGTAAGTAATACATAAAATAATACTCACTGTTACGCTTTATACTACTTCTGTACGTGGTGATTGTGGTGTTATTGATTGAAGCGTTTGGCTGTGTCTGTAAGGGAGTGTTTATGAAACAGTGTGAGGAGAGTGTGTGTGAGTATGTTGGGTATATGTTTGAATGGGTGCAAGAAAGATTGGGAGTGTGGATTTGTGGATGTCCGTATGTGAGAGTATGTGTGTGTGCGAGTATGTGTGTGTGCCAAAAAGTTCGCTGTGTGTGAGGGAGAATGTGAAAGGTGCTCGTGTGTATGTGACAGTATGTGGGAGAGAGATTGTGGGTTCGAAACAGAATGTAGGAAAGTGTGACTGCGTGTATATTCTTAATACTATTCTAATTAAAATCGCATTGAATGTTATTATAATGCATCATAAGCATGTCGTACGACGTGGAATAGACATGAATAATATAATCGAGTTATCAACGAATTCACATTTAGGAATGAAAGTTACAAAATCATAATTCACATTGCCATCATCGTCGACTATCCTTAATTATTTACATAGATACAAATTAAACACACAACTATTAGAAAATCGTTTACAGTTATCAATTACATGCTGGCATGAAAGATGGACTATATCATTATTTGCCTTTTACTTTTTAAGGATTTCTATAGCTAAACTTGTATTTAAAATTTGTCTTAGCATATTTTCAAAAATATGTGACAATTTTGAAACTAATTTGAATACCAGCAGAAAAATGGCCCAAGAGTATGTATGTAAACTCGACAAAGTCGGTAAAGAGAGAGCTAAAACCGAGCTGGGCGAGATAGAGTCCGACAGGGAAACGGCGGTGGAGACGCTTAGACAGTGGGTCTTGGCACAAGGGCAATGGCTGACATGTCCGACGGGTAAGTGTAGCATAAATGATGGGGTCCAGCGACAGAGGCGGTTGACGCTTTGACGAGTGACGAACAGGATATAATAGTCGATAGTATAAGCATTACTCTTTTATATATATTATATATATATATTTTATATTTTACTCAGTATGGAGTATCGCTTGTAATCTATACGATGTTGTATGTACGTATGTATGTATGTATCGATAGGCCGATTCTCACAAAGAGGGAATCGTTGTTTGGACTAGATTTGGCCCGTTACAAAACTGGCTCAAGGTATGTTAGTTTTTTAGACTTAATTTGCAAATGGAGCATTAGCTGTTAATTGTCGTGGTTATGAATCTCTTTAAGTCTTTCTGTTGTGTTGAGGAATTTTAACATTGAAGAGATTGGTGTCCGATGGATGTCATGGTTTTTAATAAGAGCCGGGAGGGTTGAATGAGTGTCTTGCTCTTTGATATACTGGACATGAACCGATACAATGGATTGGGGTTTTATCCTCCAACATGCACTTTGGACAAATTGGTGTAATTGATATTTTCATTGTGTTCAAGTACTGGTTCAGGTTCCAGTGACTTGTCAGGATACCTGTTACCCCTTTAATGTCACTGCGTTTCAGTTTCAAAATAGCTTCAGTCCGTTGTATGCATGGAGAAGGCATGGCTAAGCGTGCTTGACGACAATCTAGTCGTGCTTGTATGCACGTGTGGTATTGTGAATCTCCGATTGTATTGTTCTTCAATCCCCGTTGTGTAATTTAGCGAGTCTGGGCAGAGCTTGCTTTTTTGCAGATACGCAGTTCCTATTGGGGTTCCTCCGGAACCGAAAGTATAGCCAAAGAGCGGCCGAAGAACGCATTATTAAGTTCTGGCAGGGTCGATCCGAGAATTCTGGTTGGTTTTGCGATGTTGATACTCACAACCCAGATATGGCAGCGTTTTATAAAAGCGGGTCAGTGGTTTAGTTGTATTCCTTGTATTCCTTATACTCCTTGCATTTCTTTTTAGTCATAGTAACCACAAATTTGTTTAGTTTCTTTGATTGCCATGTGTTTTAAGGGCACTAGAAATCAAATAAAATTTTATTCCATTTCATTTAACGGTTGTGTTTCGCTATGATTTAACTTATATGTATATTCTATTGTGAAATGAAATTGATTGATTTAAAGTGTACTTATTAGCAGAGCTGTCAAACACACTTTACATGAAACAATAGCCTAATGCTCTAAGACTATTATGTAAT
>WURV02227156.1:0-10148 GCA_011762755.2 Epimenia babai | reverse complement strand
GACCAGGCACAGTAGCCTACACTTGATGGCTGTGTGTTCTTGATGGTCAGTTATCGGGACATTATTGATGACCAGGCACAGTAGCCTACACTTGATGGCTGTGTGTTCTTGATGGTCAGTTATCGGGACATTATTGATGACCAGGCACAGTAGCCTACACTTGATGGCTGTGTGTTCTTGATGGTCAGTTATCGGGACATTATTGATGACCAGGCGCTGTAATTTAAACTCGATGGCTGTGTGTTCTTGATGGTCAAATTATCGACGCATGATTACTGACCAGGTGCAGCAATCACAGCCATCTTATCTACCCTAGAATGCTGTGTGTTCTGTGTGGTGAGTCGAGTACAGTTCGTGGTAATCAGGCGGATCGCAAACTTGGCCACATGGATAAACTAGTATTTCTTGTTCTAACGATATTGGCGTTGTCTGAAACAATGCACAGTTGAATGTCGGAATCGTAATATGTTAGTAATACACAGAAAGATTTAGTGTATTACATATCTACAAATATAATCCCATTACGAACTAAACTACTAGAATAATTTATCTTGGTTTAAGAAATAATTGGCATACTTTTTACCATTATCTTGTCGATATTTGATTTTGCGACTTCTGTTACAGCAAAGCAACACTTCCTATTAATGACTAATATCTATTACAAATGATTTTCAAACTACAAATAAATGCCAAAGTCTAACGTATAGATAGTAACAGAACACGTCAGGCTCTTTGTTACATTTCAAAATTATATTCAAATCCTTATAACCTGTGACTATATAAGAGGTTAGGTCAGGTCTTAACTAACCACACTCCTACACAGACCCACAGTGGCAACCGGATTTTGGGCTTTTGTGTGATAAATGCCAGAGGCTGTATAGTGGTTATACTGGAAATCAAACCAGGGTGGTATAGATTAAATTTAAATGAGCTAACCTTCACCTAAAAATCAGGGGAGCTAAAAATGGTAAGGGGTACAGTTAAGAGTGCCCAATGAAAAATTTGGAACCAGTTAGGACAATATGCATAGTAATCGCAGGATACAAGGAAAACGCATGTCCATACCTGGTGATGTATGATTAAATCTCGTAAGGTCGCGTGCTTCATCTGGTCTGTACCAAAGAAGTGGTACTTGCCATCAGTAGCATCCACGAGGAAGTGTTTACATCGTGTCTCCTCTTTATACGTAATCGTGTAACCCCAGATCTTTTCACTGACCCGCACGAGGAATGACCCTACGAGCGCAGACACCAGTAGCTCCTCTGCTTCCACTCGGGATATTATACCTGGTCAGAGACATAAGCACACTTCATAAATAAAAAAAACATGTTTCTGAGCTCCTCAACAAGAGAAATTGATGTCAGTTACCCATACGGTAATTTGTGAACCATTATACACCCGTAAAATTTTATAACAACAAACTTTGATAGCTGTCTCTGCAAATATTACGGGCACGAGAATCTTGCTTAATTCATATATCCTATATGACAGAACAAGTGAGAAAAATCCTGCATCCTCCATGTGTACAATAGATGCAGTAACGATAGCGGCTCTAAATGGCTGACCACTAGTGCCACCCTTATTATTTTAGTGCAATAACTGACAATTTCAACATGTATAATAAGTAGACATGTGATGATTATGAGGTGCTGTCATATGTAGTTTACTATTCAAATATCCAGATATCGAACACAACTATCACATAACTGAAATACAAGCCAAGGAAAAACTGCTAAGATTGTTTTTCCCCAATATACCACTCTGGGTCTAGAGGTAGTGTGATAACTAGAGGGTAGAGTGCGACGAATTATAAAGGAGCTTCAAGCCGTAAATGATACACATTTTAAACGTAGGAATCGGCAAAGAGGCCTCAAGAAGCTCACCTGACTACTGGAACAAAAAGTAAACAAGAAAAAAACTACAAATAAAATATGTCGAATTAAAGAAACAATTTAGATACCTGAATATAAATGAAAAAATTGAATATAAATGTCACAAAAATAAAATCCAAAACACTAAGACTAAAAAAGGAAATTATAAACAAGGTCTAAGAGGCCTCCAAACACTCATTCCGGTATTAAAGCAAAAGGCGAAACAGGCCTCAAATCACTCATTCGGATATTAAAACAAAAGGCCACACATGCCTCAAATAACGTATTCGGCGGCTATTGAGGCAAAATGCTATAGAATAGAGGCCACCAAATACTCATTAAGACAAGAAGCCAAAAAGGCCGAAAAGAATTCATTCGGATATTAAAACAAAAGGCTGAAGAGGCCAGAGAAACACTTCTGGAACATTAAAGACATTCAGAAATAGGACTGAATGGTGCGGTATATGAAAAAAATTTAAAAATTGACTAAATAATGAGATTAAATAAACAGCGAATGAGTGTATTAAAATGATGTCCTCAAATATCATACATTAAAGAATCTAGATGAAAATCTCACTACAGTTTACATCACACGTTTTAATTGTTAATTATTAGATAAAGAATAGTAAATATACTATAATCTTTGATTTATTATTGACATGTTGATGCTGAGATATACATGAAACCTGAGCATTATGTAAAGCTAAAGCAATTTAATGAGAACTTTTCGTCTGAAAGAAATAAATCAATTCGCATAATTTCTAGTTGATACAATTCTACAAACTGCCATTAATAGGCATAAAAATCATTATGGCTAATAGCATACAGAAATCATCAATGAACTTGTGGCTAAAATTGGCAATTTTGAGAAAATGATCACCCAAAAAAAAGAATGGATAACCGAGTTCGAGATGCGAGTGAATGATCTTGAACAGTATTCTAAAATCGACAATGTAGTAATAACAGGTCACAACCCAACATTGTGCCTGTCATCTGCTCGATCAAGTGAGCAGGAGGCTGCGGTTAGTAATGCTCAGGATCATTATTTACTGATAAACCTGACAAATTTTATGGAGGAACTTGGCATGGCGTTTGAAAGATCTGTTCACAGATGACAACTCCAGTTATGGACTTTTAATACCAAATAATGGTCACTATCATGACTACCTTGCTACGTAATAATGTTATCTATTATCAATTGCCATATTAGCCTATACCTAAAAGATCCTCTAACACATGAAATCAAATTATACCGACGGTCTGTTGCCTTAACAAAAAGCGAGTATACTACCATAGTGTATTGTTTGATTAACCACGTTCTATTCCGCATACACGCGGAAATATCATTTAACCAAGGTTTTACAAATTTTCATCGTATATTTAGGCATTATTTAAGGATTCTTTACGATAACAACAATGACACATAAAAATAATATATGCAATATTTGTGACGATAATGTAATAGGCTGCAATATACATTGTTGCAAGTGTAACCGAAAATTACACAGGAAATCTACCAATTCAACAAAGTGAAATATTTAAAATTATTGCAACAGTTGGTTCTGCACTAAGTATACCACAGAAGATTTTCCCTTCTCCGATTTGAGTGATGAACATTCCATATTTTTACCAGACAAGTTTAGTGACCTAATTACACTATGTAACTCATATAATACAATCTCGTCAAATTCTAGTATGTTCAAAATGATCATGATAGATACAGATATAAAAAGTTATCGCTTATTCATTTTAATACCATGAACAAATCTCGAAGAGACCTACCCTAGGAAAATATTTGCCAAATGGCAGATCTCTGTGATAAGCAGTTCTTGAGATTTTTTAACCAAAAATTTGAACATCGGCATAAGTTACTTCCCCTAACTGCGATGACGATACCATTAACAAATCTAGAAGAGACCAACCCTAGGGCAATATCTGCCAAATGGCAGACCTCTGCGATAAGAAGTCCTTGAAAAGTTATTAGTAAAAAATATGAACATTGGTAAAAGTTACCTCCCCTATCTGCGATGATGATGATGATGATGATACCATTAACAAATCTATGAGACCAACCCAGTAGGGACAGTATGGGTTTAAACAATCACGCACGACAGCTTTAGCATTGATGGAATTACTTAATCATTGATTACTCAAAACTTACAAGCGCCAATGATTATAACAAGTTAACTGTATTTTTATCGACTTTAAGAAAGCGTTTGATACGATTGACCAAAGTATATTGATCCATAAACTGCATTATTATAGCATAAGGGGTCTGGCGCCCTTTGGATCTGTAATTATCTTCACAATCAAAAACAATTTGTGTTATATGAGAATGTCAATTGTGGGATGAGGATGTCATATGAGGTGTGCCTCAAGAATCAATTCTATGACCATTATTTATTTTCTATGTGAATGAGATATGCAATGTGTCTGATGTTCTACATTGCCTTTTTGTTTGCTGATGATACACAAGTCAGCTATATTCAGGTGATTCATGTCAGGAAATAAGTCCTGTAGTCGGTAGCGAGCTTAAAAAGTTAAGTGTATGGCTCCAAGTCACTAGACTTTCTTTGACTGAATAAACTAATTTCATCTTATTTGGATGTAAAAAAAGACTGAACGAAGTAAAACTAAACATCAACAATGTTACTATTAAAAAAGTACAGTTTACTATATATCTAGGCATTATTGTAGATGAAAAGCTATCCTGGGAATATCATTTGAAATATTTGGGAAATAAAATCTCTCGTAACATGTCAATAATTTATCGCTGTAAATATCTTCTTCCAACAAAAAAATATAAAATTTTGTACTACACATTAATTTTTCCTTATCTGTACTATTGTTCTGAAATGTGAGGAAATATGTAAAAACACACTTATATAAATATATAAAATAAATAAATTATGTCTATTTACAAAATGTGCTATAAGATATATATATTTCCAGAGTAGAGAAAAATGTTTTGTACTTCAATACAAGGTTTAAAGTTGTTGAGCAAGATATTGTAAAATATTGCTCTAGTCTAAATTTATTTCAAAACCGTTACAAACGTCCTCTGATATCGAGATATGAATGTTAATTGAGTGATTTTAGTGTTATAAGGACTGAACAGTGAAGTTTATGATATCTTGAATTAGTTCAAAATGTATAGCTTATTCTGTTGTTATAATTCACAAAATAGAAATCCTTCTATAGTTACACCTCATTATTCAGCAAACACAGTTCAAATTGGCTCTTGATTCAAGCAAGATAAATGTGTATTGTATATATGGTTTTATATAATATAATATGGAGGAATATATAGATGTATCGGGAATTTTTTCAAAGTATAATTACAAACCTCGACAGAAATTACTGCCCCTTGGCTTGATGATATGATTAACAAATCTAAAAGAGACCCAAAGATAATATCTGCTAAATTGGAGAGCTCAGTGACAAGCCGTTCTCAAGAAGATATTTGAAGTTAAAATATAAAAATCACCAGAAATCACTTCCCCTAGTTCGATGATGATATGCTTAACAAATCTAATAGCGACTAACCCAGAATAATTTCTGCCAAATTTCCAAGCTCCACATAAACGGTTATTTAGATTTTTTAAGAAAATGTTAACATCGGACGGATGATGGATGAAGCCATATCAGAAAAGCTCCAAAGGACAAATTGTTTTATCATAAAACAATAACACTCAGATGAGTGATAAGGAAAGTTAAATACCATTAGGAAATTTTCAAAAAAGTAATAAATCCACATCTACATTTCCGCCTATGCGTTCTGTATTTAGTATAGACAGAGCAAGCAATAGAAATAGAAACGTTGCTTTGATTAGAAAGAATTGTTGTAAGTAGCTGAGGAATTGTCAATTTTTGCCAATTATATTATTTAACCTTCTGCATAACAGTACGCATAAATCGAAGGACTGTGAAAATTTGTTGATTAGTATTAGTTAGGTCGAGTGATAGTTTCTAGATGGTGTTAAAACTTGATGGGTGATAATTTTTAGAGGCTATGATAATTTGACAATACTGTGAAAACTTGACCCGTGGTAATCATGTTATGTGATAACATAAGATGTGATAATTTGGAACTACATAGTAACTTGAACCATGACAATATCAAGTTTGTGTGACAACTTCAGTATTGTGGTATACATGTGTATTATGATAGCACCATGCACAGAGAGCACAGAAAGCACAAAACACGAACCATGAAACCAGACTTCGGGCTTTCCCGTCGCTGCATCCATCTCCATTCCTTTATGCATCTCCTCATCACGGAACCATCGGATCACTGAGTCTTTAGAAGTAGGTCGCGGAGGTCGTGGTGCCGTACTTTTATGCATGACCTTGTTCGTCGTCTCCTTCGAAGTCCTGTCATAATTTAAGTCAGGCTTTTAAATTAATGGCCAATAAACTTTTGTACCACGAAAATACCGGTTGTCGGAAATATTGGTGATTTTAGGCTAGTTTTTTATATTTTGAGAAATAATTTTTATTTAATTAAAATTTTTATAAATGTTAATTCTAAGTCCATCCCATCATCATTGATTTATTTTTAATCTAAATCTATATTTTTCTTAGAATATTCCCGTAAATGTTACAAGGTTTCGTGGAAAGAGACAAATGGTAACATAAAGACTTAAAAAGTCCATTACAATAACAATAACAGTCACGATAAAATCCTGTATTAATTGTGAAAGCTAAACTAACCTATAGAGTACAATCAGAAATTTTTTAAGATAATGTATTACAACAGCATTCACATATCCTTTTATCTATTGTATTATCATACAGATATCGAATGTCAATGAAAATCACTATTGCCTTCCTGTAGAATACAAAAGCCCAGGTATCTAGTCAGTAGTTGTAACATACAACTTGAGACACATACTTGAGTGGGAGAGGAGGGGCGGGTGCGGCGTTCTTCCTGGCGAAGTTAGGGAGTGACTGGGTACCATCGAGTAAACAAGCCGAGTTCACAGATTTACGATGTTCCGCTCGGGCTTTCCTCGCCAAATCGCGGATCTTTTTCTCAGCCTCCTTCGATCGTTTTTCTGGAAATCATCGCATGACACATACAGAGGTCCAGTATGACCGTAACATGAGTTACATACCTGAATCAAGCCATCATACATTCATCTACATTTATTACAATGTCAACTATTTTATTGTTTGAAAACAGAATCTTTTATATATGAATCATGCTGTACACCAGTGTATTGATTGACATAAACATATGAATAAACTATCACATGGTGATAGCGTATGTAGTCATGTTTTCACGGGATAAAAAATTCCCAATACACAATCTCATACAGCACATTAACCATATGACCTCTCCTTGCTCCTGACAATGTCCATCCATTCACCGCATTGACCATACGACCTCGCCTTGCTCCTGCCACTGTCCATTTATTCACTGCATTAACCATACCACCTCACCTTATTTCTTACAATGTCCATCCATTCACTGCATTGACCATACGACCTCTCCTTGCTCCTGCCACTGTCCATGGATTCACCGCATTGACCATACCACCTCACCTTATTTCTGACAATGTCCATCCATTCACCGCATTGACCATACCACCTCACCTTGCTCCTGCCACTGTCCATTTATTCACTGCAGTAACCATACCACCTCACCTTGCTCCTGCCACTGTCCATTCATTCACCGCATCAACGATATCACCCCATCTTGCTGCTGCCACCATCCATCCATTCACAGCATTAACCATACCACCTTACCTTGCTCCTGCCACTGCCCATTCATTCACCGCATTAACCATACCTGATCAGCTTGCTCCTACCACTGCCCATTCATTCATCGCGTTAACCATACCACCCCAGCTTGCTCCTGCCACTGCCGATTCATTCATCGCATTAACCATACCACCCCAGCTTGCTCCTGCCACTGTTTGTCCATTCACCGCATTAACCATACCACCCCACCTTGCTCCTGCCACTGTTTGTCCATTCACCGCATTAACCATACCAGCTCACCTTGCTCCTGCCACTCTTCATCTACTTTCTGCGATGATTCGATTGCATCCTTCTCCATTGACTCACGAAGCTGCTTCCATGTCTTGTACAAATCATTTTTGCGCTCACTCTTCAACTGTTCGAGCGTGCGTACGGACTCTCGCCGCTTCACCATCTCCAGTGCCTCCTGATGTGTACCACACGATATATTATACTAACCATTATACATGATGCTATATATGCACACTGACAAAGCCAGTGAAGTACCTCACATACTACAGAAGCTATGGCAAATAAACAGCGCAACTCACTATGTTCACATTTTATACCATAAAAAATGCAGCTAAAGAAACTCCAGCAGCTAAGTAACTGAGAATACATGTAAATTATGTTTACGATGTAGATTTCTGACAATAAATAGTAACTACATTACTTATAGCCAAAAAAATGTTTAATTACGTACATTATTCAACAAACTAACTGCAAAACATCTCAATGTGAAGGTTCTCTACTTTGTAGGACTAGTATCTAGATTTACAAGAACATATCAATTACTAGACGTTCTCGTTCTTCTTTCTCCAACCGGATGCGTTCCTCCTCGAGTTTCTTGGCAGCGAGTCTCGCCTCCTTCAGCGATTGGTAGATCGCCGCTTCCTCTGCCTTCTTCCTGTATTTTACAAATAATTTCTTACATTTTGTGTACCTATCAGGCAGAATATTGCCGGGAGCATTATAAATTGAACTGTTCTATGTATAGAGTATATATAGAAAACATTATAAGATGTATTGTTTGTGCAGCACGCACTACAACCTACAAAACAGCAATTTAAATCTACTATTGCAATTTCAATCTTCACATGCTACCTTTTTGCTACTGAAATATTCTAAATTGATTATATCAAAAATGAAAATATCATGTCAATGATACTAATCATATCGATAAAATAACCTAGAAAACGGAGCAGCATAAATGAATTCATGTACCGATGTTTTAGGCTTATTTGAATGTACTATGAATACTGATAGTAGACATGCATACGCAATGATATCTCTTTCATGTACATGACTGAAATTTATTTTAAGCTATATTGTCTAAGTAGCGCCTTACTTTGCGAGTAATTCCTTCTCTTCGTGCTCCCTCTTGATACGATCTTCTTCGGCTTTTAATTGTCTTTTCACTTCAGCCTCTTCCATTTCTCTGCGATTTATTAAGGCAAAACTCTAGTCAAACAAAAAAATTTAAATAATTGGAACTGTTAGTCACCAAGATAGGGAGAAAAATTGTCTACCGATTGCTAATACATCAATAAAAGTAAAAATTCAATAACAATAATAATAATAATATAGAGATGCGGGATGGCGTGTTGGCCATACCGTAGAAAAACATCAAGTAAAGGTAAAACCTTATGGGTTAACTGAGATCAATGATTCACACAAGCTTTCGTATACAACTTCATGAGGTGTAATTTCAATATAACAATAATTAAATTTTATTTTAAGTGCTATTTTATTGCTTGGTCATTAGTGACAAAATGATGCCTACAAAACTTATTACTAAATCTAGTATTTCCACGAAACATAAATCATGACAGATCAATGGATGAAGCAAGAGTTACACTAGGCCTAAAAATATAATGGCTAAAGAAAAAAAATATTTTCTACAATGTACATACAAGTCTGGGAGAAAAAGTGAAACCAAAAAGATTCTGGATCACATAGTAAGCTGAACAATATAATTGACTGAATTTGTTCAAGAGAACATGGGTATGCCAAACAATCTAATGCTATGGAATGTTAAAGCTATGCATAAGCGATAGTGAATAGTAGTCTTGAGTTATGTTTTGAAGATATTGAGTGTGGGAGATGCTTTGATGTCAGGGAGAGAGTTAAATAGTGGAGCAGAGTTATAGATCTATAGGGGAAGGTGCAGTCACCAAAGTAAGCGCGTTTCGATTTGGGGACAACAGGAATGAGTGTAGTTGATTGTCTTATGTTTTTGGCAGGTGAGTGAGTGATTATAAGATCATTGAGATAAGTACTTGGAAGTCGAGGCATTTGTAGGTGAGGGCAAGTGTCTTAAACTCAATGTGCTGATTTACAAGAAGCCAATTGAAATAGGTTTAATCTCGTATAGAGGAGCTTCTGGAGTCATTCAATGTCGTATAGAGGAGCTTATGAAGTCATTCAATCTCGTATAGAGGAGCTTCTGGAGTCGTTCAATCTCGTATAGAGGAGCTTCTGGAGTCGTTCAATCTCGTATAGAGGAGCTTCTGGAGTCGTTCAATCTCGTAT
>WURV02227155.1:0-24755 GCA_011762755.2 Epimenia babai | reverse complement strand
CAACGGAATCGACGTCTCTCAATGCCATTGCTCAGGCTATCATTGACTAATTGAATATTGAATATCTCTTAACGATGTTTCATAAATTTAATATGCTTTGTTACGCTTATCAAATGAAATGATTTTATTTTATTTTAAGACTTCTACGGCTATTTATACTACACATAAACTATAAAATTATGATAAAATCTCTTGTCTCACTTTTGGCGGTGACGGTTACGTTCGTTGACGGTTAGGCGCGTTGGTAAAATGCAAAAAGAAGTCGAATAAACGATAAAACGCGGTATAGTGGTGCAACAACCATGCATTACCGTAAATATCGCAATTATCGATCGGTTGTAAATTATATCGATTCTCTTAACGCAAGACAATTATAGGTACATTTAGTTAAATCAGATGACCCTTTGGTGTTTCTCGGATACAGATGTAACAGATCGCCGGAATTTCTGTTTTTATATGCACCGATAAACTCAGTAATGAGCCTATCGAAATGTCGGGTTTTTATTAGCATATCAGAAAAGCGATGGCTAGTATCAATGAACTATAAAATTATACTTATTTTCAATGGCGCCATTTTAATGGATGCAGAAATTATTTCGGTGAGCAGTGCTCTATATAATAATGATTAGACCAAGCGATATTGATCAGTTGCCCGAATACTTTAGTTCTTCGTACTTGTATGTAAGCAGAGGTTAAAAGTATTTTTTGCTAAAAAGCTAGCGAAGAGTGTGATTATGATGTCAAGATGAAAAGCAAATGAGGTTTGAAGTGATGACGCCACGTATGATATGTTAACTAAACCGGGACATGAATCGTCACAGGTGATATGTCAACTAAACCGGGACATGGAACGTCACAGGTGATATGTTAACTAAACCGGGACATGGAACGTCACAGGTGATATGTTAACTAAACCGGGACATGGAACGTCACAGGTGATATGTTGACTAAGCCGGGACATGGGACGTCACAGGTGATATGTTAACTAAACCGGGACATGGAACGTCACACGTGATTTGTTAACTAAACCGGGACATGAATGGTCACAGGTGATATGTTAACTAAACCGGGACATGGAACGTCACACGTGATTTGTTAACTAAACCGGGACATGAATCGTCACGGGTGATATGTTGGCTAAGCCGGGACATGGAACGTCACATGTGATATGTTAACTAAACCGGGACATGAATCGTCACAGGTGATATGTTAACTAAACCGGGACATGAATCGTCATAGGTGATATGTTAACTAAACCGGGACTTGGAACGTCACACGTGATATGTTAACTAAATCGGGACTTGGAACGTCACAGGTGATATGTTAACTAAACCGGGACATGAATCGTCACAGGTGATATGTTAACTAAACCGGGGCATAAATCGTCACAGGTGATATGTTGACTAAACCGGCACATGAATCGTCACAGGTGATATGTTGACTAAACCGGCACATGAATCGTCACAGGTGATATGTTAACTAAACCAGGGCATGGGCTACAGCTCCCTGATATTAGGTCCAAGGAGGCAGCTACTAAGTTATCTGCCACTCACCAAAATGCTTTAATAAAGATCGTTGAAATGATTAATTAATTAATTAATTCCTCCTTTTCTTACTCACCACCGGTTGTATATTTGACTTTCTCTGGTTGAGTCAATTCCGTTTACTAGTAGTGAAAGCGACAAAATTTATTTATGTTACGGCTACAACTTCGATGCGCGCGTATCGCAAGTTAAAAATAGTTGTGTTTAGTCTGGGTCAATGGGGCATAAAGGGTGACTAGTTTGACAGCATAATGTTTACCAAATTTTAGTGCAAGAACGAGTATCAATAACCGTCATGTGAATTCAGCAAGTTTGCAGAGGTTAGCACGATCGCGCAGTCTTCACTATCAGCGGATATTGAAACGTCGGAACAGTTCAGAGTATTCGGATATCGTACGATCTAGGTCTCCTGATTCTTTGAGTGTGTTTTTAGGAAAGGTTAAACGCAGGAGAGGTTGTCTACCTTTCTACCTCAGTTGGGAGAGCATCAAACTGATCACCCAAAGGTCGAATGTTTGGGCTTCACTAATGGCAAGATGAACGTTCAACATGGCTTCTCCATTCATGTTACACATTTAATGTTACACTTCCATATACAAAAGAAACGCATGTCTCTCTCATATACTTGGATATGCCTATTTATTCACACTTTTTAATATACCATATTTCTCATCTCAAATCTCTTGTAACATCTTTTAGCGGGGCTAGTTAGATGATGCTATCTAGTCGGCCAAACAGTGTCTACATTAAGTGGGTAGCCGCTGAAATAAAGACATTGGCGCACGTGTTACGGGGGCGTGGCCATATAGAAAAAAGTTTTATACACACTATACACACCTCTACCTACTAGACCTCCTCGCTCCTATCGAAATCCTTGTTGTATACTGCTACTCTCCTTCTGCCCTCTCACTTTCTCCCACTCGTTTGAAATTTCTCGAGCGATTTCACGTCTCGTCGTATCGTTTGACAATCATTTAATCAGTCACTCGATGATATTGGCGGTAAAGTCGTCACCCTGTGTGATATAGACACTGCAATAACTAAATTAAATATAGAGATTCTTAAGTCGGCCACAAATTTTCGTGTCGTGACACAGAAATTATGTCGGAAGAAGACATCATGATGCCTCAATGGAGATGGCACCACCTCTTCATTGCACGGTCTATTTGACTGGTGCCTTAACAAGAAACGCAAATTATTATGTGTATATATAGACCTTTGTAAAGCGATGTATTCAGTCTAGCGGGAGGTATTATGGCTGAAATTAATTGATACTGTATAGCAATTGACGTTCGGCTGGTAAAGCTTCTTAAGTCAGCATACATAGAAATACAATCGTGTGTATGAGCCAACGGGGAGTACTCTCAGTACTTCAAATACAACCCCAGAGTGAGGCAGGGAGAACGCACGTCTACAACACTCTTCTCACTTGTTATAAACGACTTGCCTCCGGTAATACATAACGGTGACGCTGCCCGCAGTTGGCGATGGAGTCAAAGTCAGCGCACTCATTTATGCGGATGGCGCAGTTATAATGGCGGAAGCAGGGGAAGGGTTGCAATCTAACTTGAATAGGCTGGCGAGGTACTGTGAACAATAGGGATGGATATCACGGTCATTCAATCAAGCGGATTACTAAGCCAACGTTTATCGTGGCCGTACAAGGGTTGTGAATTAGACGTCGTGAATACGTTCAAGTATATAGGTTTAGTGGTCTCTTCGGGTGGATGGTTTGAGAATAGTACCACGTGTCTACGTAAGCAGGCCGTAAAATGTAACATGTCACTAAAGCGTAACCTGCAACAATTCAAAAATTTGTACTACAGGTGAACTATATCAGACTATGGTCGAGCCGGTATTAACGTACGCGAGTGATATGTGGGGAATACAGCAGCATAAGAAAATCGAATCAACTCGTTTACGATACCTTAAAGGTGTCCTTGGTGTGAAGAGCAGCACGCCTACTAATGTGGTTCAAGGCGAGTGGTTGAAGGCGCAATCGGCGAATCGCTTACAGAATTTTTCTAGACACGCGCTATCAAATTCATGCCCATGCGTGCTCTCTCTCCCAGCGGTTGTGCGAGAAATGTTCGTTGAAAGACATCGAAGACAAGTTTTACGCTGTTGCCGTATGTCCGGCACATAAAGATACAAAACGGTATCGCCACACAAATGCAAGTATGTACAAATTCACTCAACTGCTAACAATGTCTAACGTACGAGAACAGCGCAAACTCGCCTCATTCCTGTTTCACACGTTACCACGCTCGTGAACCATCGCATATTATAATTGAGTTTTTCTTAGTATTTTTTTTTGCCCTATATCGACTTAGAAGTATTATACAGAATGGAGTGTGTACTGGTGTATCACCTCATAAAAGCCTTCTTCTTCTTTGTTTTCTTCTTCTTCAATGTCTCAAAAATAATTGAAAAAATAATTGGAATAGCGTGAAATCGAAGCCAAATGTCAACTAGAAGGCGAGACACGTGGTTCATTGTACAACGTTTTATTTCTTTTCGACAAGCGATAAATAATGCTGAAACGTGATAATATGATAAATAGATAATGGGAAATAACCAGTTAAATTTAACGTGATGTTGATGGAGGTAGCCGATGTGATTATTTTCTGTTCGGCTAGTTAAATTCAGAAAAGGGAGACGACTCTTACGGTAATGGGGAGATAACCGGCCCACGGTAGTCAGAGTAAGTGTTGATCAAGTCATTTGATGTATGAATTAACTGCACAAACGTGCTTCAATTCGGGACATTCTGGATTGCACGACACAGGCACTGGTGAAAAAGTTGCGAATTATAAGAAAATACTTATGTATCACCCAGGTATGGTCTTAAGGTTGAAATTAAGGTACAAATTATTGTTAATAATGTACAACTTGAAATAAAAGATATTGTGTACAACATTTCTCGCAATCACTCTAAACGGGGTGTTTTCTATCTGATACATCGCATTTGCATTGTCAACATTATCCATAAATCTTAGTGTTCGTATTAAACAAGTGTGGAAAAATCACATTTTTCAAGCCTAGACTCATCTCAATACAGAAAATTTCACAAATAAGCGTTCATTGTCAAAGGAATAATACACATTAATAAAAACCAATATATAAAGTATGCACCGGGCTGTGTGAAAGTCTGATCGACTACTGACATAAATTGAGCGTTTGTGTCACGTAAACTTGTACAACATCGGTTGCCCTTCTACTCCTTGAACAGGGCTTTAAATCGTTTATTGAACACGACCACAAGGAACGCGAGGAGGTGCATGGCGTCCGAAGCTAACCCGAGACAACCTACCCCGACGTGGAACCGGTACCGGAAGGCGGCGACGTCATAAATTCGGCACGAACCGTAAATCACCAATGCGCATGTCGTGTCTATGATTGCTCCAAATGCGATTGGTCCAATAAACGAACCTATGAAAAAGGTCATATGTTCGATCACCACGATACGATCGTATCACGCCATACGAGTACGATTTAATAACCTAACACGATACAATGAATCAACAAGATGGGACACAAAAGGACCACGATACAATAAATCAACACGATACGATCGTATCACGCCATACGAGTACGATTTAATAAACTAACACGATACAACGAATCAACAAGATGGGACACAAAAGGACCACGATACAATAACTTAACACGATACGACCGTATCAATGCGATGGGATCATTTAACACCATTATGTGCGCGATTCAATCTGTTAACACAATGCAAAACACGATACTCTTGAATAACACGATACGATTATTTCACATAGCTTGCTAAAAACCGTTGCTAATGGTTACACGATTGTCACCGATATTTATCAAGACCAATTCCTTTATTGTGTGATATAACATCGACAGTGAAAGTTGCTTGGAATGTACGATGCGTATTATTCCATGTGTTTAACATGGCTAGCGCCATAGTGATAGTTCTTAATATTATTTTGCTTCTATAATGATTAATGATTTCATAAAAATGTAACCCAAAATCACGCTTTAGGATTTTTAACACCCGTGCTGTCATTTGCGTTGACGGCCCGCAATTGTTGGTCATTTCCCTCAAAATGGCTCTTGTTTTAAAACGCTCTGCAGGGTCTATTTTTGATAATAAAGGCGATCTAAGTAACATCGAGTTGACATCTAAACGCCCTCGGGTGCGTTCTTGATAAAGCATCCTCGACTTACCGCAGAGGTTCGACAAGAACGAATCGAGCCCAATGGCTAAGCTACGATCTGGTTCGTCGACGCACCTACGGGGAAAGCAAGGATACACCACTGTATATATCGTAGTATCGTCTTAGCAGTAGCAGAAACAGTAAAACTCGGCCCTGAAGTAGGTTAAAGTCTATGCGAAAATGAAACAAATGTAAAAAGTAACGAGTGTGTGGCTACGTGACTTCATTTATTTTATTTTTATTTATTTACAGGTTTATTCATCAAAAAGTGGCGATAAATATAATACATAATGCGACATTATAATGGGTAATAATATACTCGATTGAATGAATACACCGTAATCTGCTAATTATAATAATACACAAAAAGCCATATTCACTCTATTTACAATGATATACAGCAATCCATACTGGTATAAATTTCTAAAATATAATACAATCATATGTACATTATATTTATAATACACAAGTAAACGATGCGAAATAAAATATTTATGAGTACTTCTTGATGAAAGGAAGCGCTAGGAAGTTTCCACAAACTGTGAAGCCAGCACTTCCTAATTGACTAGTAATTGACTCTTTGTTCGTACTCAGCAACGGTGTCAGTCTCGTTTTGTAATTTTAGTGTTTGCGATATCCAACGAGTCACGTGGCATGAGTGAAATGTCAAGAGGTTACATTTCGAATAGCTCGATAAGGCGTAAAGAGTGGAATTTACAAAAAAAATACCAACAACCATTATCGAAGACAAACTGTCAAGTCGGAGCTTGGCACGAGAAGTATAAAAATAAGATCTTTTTATGTGAATAATTACAATATTCATATTATTCCCCCACCTCATCTTGACGACCATTTTGGGCGTGACAGTAAGCAGACCGAGAAACGGACCGAGGAACGCAAAGACCAAGTAGGTCACGAGGTGTCCACAATTGTCAGAGCATGCCCCTGCTGTCGCGCTTTGCTCTGATGATTCCGGCATACATGCACAGTGGCTGAAGTTCTGCGCGGAAAATATCTTACGTCCAATAATTTAGATTTTTCCTCACGATGATAATTTAGATAATTTAAAACCGCTATCAATTTTTTCGTTCAATGCACGAGACGTCAATGATTATGAAGGTATATAAAAATATAATACCATGATGTGAAATTAAATGGAAGGTAATAAAAAGAAATGGGATAGGATAAGATAGGATGGCATCGTATGATATTGGATAGCATAAGATCGTATGGGATAAAATGGATGGATGGAATAGAATGGAACGGAACAGAAGGGAATTAAACAAAATGGAATAGGACGAGAAGTGACGGACTAGGGTGGGAGGGGTGAACAAAGACAAAGATAAATTTTGTTCGATTAAACGTACTATAATAATGTTAGTAATGTGTTTATATAGAAGAGTATACCAATTAATAAATTCATTGAAGCTATGAAATAAAAAGAAAAGATCTCAATTATTCCGATACAGTGTTGGTCCAGATAAAAGGGATAAATATCTATGTACACCGAAACATTAGGCCGAGGTTTACCAGTGTTCTATGCCATTATGGCTCCAAGGCAACGAGATTTATTAGTTGACACGACAAACCGACGATCACTTGACATATAGTTAAGTGCAAGAGAGAGCATGTGAAATACCGCAAAGTCAAAGGACGAAATCCTTGGATAGCCACACCGCAAGAGCTACCAAGATCCACTTGATGACTAAGTTCAGGGCACTTTTTGTCAAAGGAAAGAGAGTGAAACGATCCAGCGTCTTTTTTCATTTCAATTCCAACGATTTTACAACAACACCAGCTGCTCCTGTTAGTAAAATACTCAAAGTGACCAATATTTTATCACAGACGGTGGATGAGGCGGAGACGCGACCGCAGCCGGCGTGACATGGGGAGAAATACGTCCGACCGTCGTCACCGCAGATGGGCAGGTAATACGCGTCTTGGCAGTTACACGACGTCGAACACGTGTCATTGAAGTTGTAAGTAATGTCACCGGCGGGCGTACTAAGACTGTCGCTCGATACCAACCTGAAAGATCAAAAATTAAACGAGTCTTAATCACAGCGCTGCTTTCATTTCAGCCCTTCGGTTACCTATCTTGTGCGGAGAATATCGTAGACCTAACCACAGCGATAGGGCGCAAAGCGCAATTTAGCTAAATAATAATGAGAGATAAATAGCAATACAGATACAAGGTCGGATTATACTGTTTCCAGACCTGTAAAATAAAGCGAACAATGACGATCGAATAAATGTCGCGCTCACGAGGACAAGGCGCACTGTGTGCGCGTGCGTATGTTCGTATGTAAAACGACTTAGTGTTACTCATAGTTAATTATTCACAAGCATACACAGTAGTGCAAGCCTGATTTGTAAAGGACAATAAAAGAAATTAATTTAATGAAGTAATAATAGCTACGTCACGTATTTCAGACGATTTTGCGAGCTGACCTAGTCAAGTCGAATCCTTGATACTGAGTCTGCGGGCACCGCAAAGCCAAACCAACGAAAATCGTAAGGTTCGAAACGATTCCGACAATCGTAGCGAAGAGGAGGGCTCCTTTCGCCGTCATCTTGAATACAGCCATCAGTATACCGCTCACCACCGATCCCACGGCAGACCCCACCAACATTGTGGTACCTTAACAAATAAAACGCTGTAAAGGCAAAGAGGCCATTCTTTTATCGAATTGTCCTCAAATTTTTATCTTGCGCGCTAAGTTGACGATGGAATACCGAGCATTAAAATAAAAGTCAATATTTAGTTGGCGCCAGTGGTGTAGTGGTTAGAAGCGCTGCCTTTCATGCGAAAGGTTGCGAGTTCGAACCAGCACAAACCAGGGATTTTCCCGCGCCATCCACAATAGGAAATGAGTAAGAATATTTCGTCCTTGAACATTGAGAAGGATTTGTGGAATGGCTTATTATAAAAATATCTTAGGGATGTTACAGGGCAATGTTGTACGTGCGGCTCACATTTAATTATTAAGTAGCACCAAAACCTCGCCATTACCTTTTTTACCTTTATTGTTATGCGATTCTACAACGCCATAATGTTATGTGTTGTATTATAGATGTCAACGAACACGTGATTTTTGTTTCCTGTTGTACTTCCTGTCGTAATGACCCAACTCGAATAAATTGGAAGCTACGCTACAGTTATTCATATAAACGACTCGGTAGATCACCCATGGAAGAAAATAAACGGCTACGTATGTCACGCGAGTGTCCGGAACGTCTACACTCATTTCACAAATTATTTATTCCGAAACATAACAATCACGGTAAACATGTTGTCGAAGATGTTTCCGTTTAATATTTGATCCTAATTAGACATGAAGTATACATCCGGTGAATTTCAAGTGTAAAATACGAAAGTAACGATTCTACATTGAAGCATACATGTCACGCCTGACGGTACGACTCATGACCTTGTAGACGAATGTGCTTAATTTGGTGTCATGAGCAGGTTGTGAGGGCACACATTTTTTTATTGTACGCGTTACTCAGAAAGACTACAAAGAAACGACTACAAACAGCTAGGAGTGGTGAATTTTCGATACAAACGCATGATTTGTCTTATGTGTCGATTTTTATATCAGCGATTTGTCCTACATAACAATCTACAAGAATCTATTATATTCTTACTGAACATGTAATTCGCCTGAAACGGCAGCATGTGGAAATGAACCTCGAGGTACTTAGGGAAGAAGACGAGGCGACCGACGACGCCAACCACAGCCACAGCGTTTCCCACTGTGATCAGTACGTAGACAGGGTTGGTAGCCAGTCTGAACAATGCTCGTGGAAAATCTGCCGAACAGCATCACGCGTTGTTTTGTTTTAAACATATTTTACACCGATACATACAGTGACGAATCTGAAGAGAATGAAATAAAAAACACATGCTTCTCTTGTTATGCATAATACCACTACCGCTACCGTTTAATGTAGTTAAACACAGTGTGCGAAAGTTAATCCTACAAAATTAAAGTTAGGACTACAGTTGCATAGTCTATGTTCTGTAAACTATTCTGTAATCGATATCAGATCGCAAAATAAAATTAAATATGAATATTATTAGTGTCGAAAAAAAACCATAAGCGTGACGTTATATACATGTTACGATTTACACAATGACTATAGGAAAAATAGCTATGTTACAGACGACATCAAGGCTCTGATAATTTTAATTCTCACAGATATTCCTCCTGAGTTGCCTGAAATAAATTCTACTGCTACCTTCTCAAGGCAAAAAACCCAGGCAATTGCGATAGAGTATCGGGCCAAAGATACCACGAATATGCACATTTACATTCAGCTCCATCTTCTGGCTCGTAGTCGTTCGTCTTACCAACTGAGCTATCTAAAAATGAACATCCCGGAGCAGAAGGGCATCATCATCGTCCATAGCCACCGTATTTACTAAAATAAGGAACAACCACGCACTGTGTTCGTATAGCCAACACCAAAGTGTTATTGTTAAACCTCTCCGATAAGAGACCATCACCAAAGACTAAACCATCAGGGAAGCAGTTAGTCAAGCGGTAGAAGTACTGAACTCATAACCGAAAGGTCGTGGATTCGAGAGCACCCGCCGGTCGACTTTTCTGTGATGTTCCTCAGCAAGTCTTTTATCCACGGTTGCTGTAGTAAACCCACCTCCAAAATGGATAGACAAGGTCTTCATCTTTGACGGGTGATATGCGCAGGTCGAAAGAATTGTACTAATAGTTGCCTTAGTTTATTTATTGTACCTTTGAGTTCGCTTTTTGCGATTTCGGCGGCGGTTTCTTTGCCCTTGCCTTCTTCCTGCGGCTCTTCTTCATTTGTCTCGTCTGTTTTAACATCCTCGATTTTGTCTTCCATTTCAATTTGTTCTTCGTACTCAGGGGAGCCATCATTAATTGTTCTGAATATTTATTTATTTATTTTTAGGCTGATTACCGAAGTAATCGTTGTGTAGGCCAATTTCATTTACAAAGCCTCTTTACGAAGCTAGCCTATATGGTAAACACGACAATTTGGTTAGCCTCACTTAAAAGGGGTGGGGGAAAACACCTAATGTGAAAAACCCAGCGAGTCTGGGCAGACAATTGACCTTTTCCCATTCACGCCACTGGTTCCAGATGTCTACATACGAGCTACATATTTCGCACACTTCGCTAAGTCTATGGAAGGTCAATGGTTATTTACAATGAGACGATGACATAGAGAAGAGGTAAGCGACATAGAGAGCACATATAGAGCATCTAAAGCACAGCAAACGTCAGAGGGAAAAAGCCCTAACAGAACCACACTGCGATGGCTACCCAGACTCCCATGGGCAATGGGGTTTAAGGCGCTTTCAGCCCGAAAAACGCCACTGTTAGTAGAGCGGGATTTGAACCAGGGACATCTAGATTCAAAGTCGAACGCTCTTACCACTACGCCAGCTGCCCCCATAAATATTCTGAATATAATATATAATATCTTCTTCCACATTTCTAACGTATCTTTGATCTCTCCAAGTACTCTGGTCATCCATGTACTCTATTTTGTATGAGTACTTTTGTCTGTATGACTTTTTGTTTGTCTAGATGTAAAAAGTTTTTCTCGTATTTTATCATACCCACAGCTCATCGTCTAATATAGAGTATTTTATATCTTACTTGAATGTCTCGACGGGTTTTTTATCCTGTCTAAACTTATGGTTTGTCTTGAGATACTTTGGAAAACAGAAAAGAGGAAACGCGAATAGTGCTGCCGCGGCACCTATGACCATAAAACCGAGCCACCAAGCGCCGACGAAGCGAGGGTCCTTCAACTGGAGCACGGTAGCTGTCCGTAACACATTTTCAGACACTAATAAGAATGCATATCACTAATCTACTAAACTCTTTTTTGCCTACTTCAGTTAAACGACAAAACGATCTTATTATTGCATAAGAAAGCTTAAGTTATTCACGATGTTGTATACAGACGCTGAAGAGTGACGTAGAGGATGCTGAACAAGGACCCCAGACCCGTCGCCACGGCTAGCCCAATGATAATAACTGCGAGGTTGATACCTGAAAGACACGTTTTTATATCGTCGTATAATGTCTTGAAATAATACATTAAGAGAAATATTCTATTAACCACGATGGACTACTACATAAACGTTGAAGAGTAACAGCTTGTAGATTAAATGAGTTTAGATTAACAGGAGCATTACTACAACAAATATAGTTTGTCGGGTGTACTGAAATGACAGGGCTAGTGCACGCATATGACATCGTACTCCTGCCAACACTTGCTATATATACAAGAGCTTGTGTTGATTTAATCAAAAAGTTATCTGTTTTGTACTTCACTATATAACCTATAGGGCAAGCTACGTTACAATGTCGAGAGTACCATAGACATGTACAAATGAAACCTGTAATAATATAAGGATAGATATATTTTTAAAAAGTAATGTATCAACTAGAATTTTCATTGTAAAGTGTCATCGACATCATCAGGTTATTATTGACCAAGGGATAATTCGGCACTTACTATTATAAGGTTTCCGATTCGACTTTTCTAAAATGTACCAACCAATATAGAGTCCGACTTTGGTTTTTGGCACATGGTCGTCGAAGAAGGTGAATGTGAGTGGGATCCGTGGTGCCTTTACTGCGCCCTGGAGAACGAGGCTAGCGCCGAGAATTCCAAATGAGATGGCCCTGACATTAATCCGGATGTCGTCTTCCGCTCTAACAAAAGGGTTAGACGATGAGTTGATCTTTGCGCGGCAGATGGGAAAGTTGGAAGTTTTCGTGGCGTTTGTTACGTCTGAAACAGAAGATGCAAAAAAGCTCTAATGCAAAGTGAAAACCTGGTAAATTTAGCGCAAGAGAGAGGGAACGGAAAAGCGGTTGGGAGAGATGAGAGAGGGAAGAAAAGGGCGTGGCCAAAAGCAGACCGCCGCAGGGCGCTAATTATAAGCACGAAGATCAGAGGACGGAAATTTTACTGGAATTAAGTTAATGAGGCTTGAATGTGATACGCATAGGCCACATTATCGTTGGCTAAGGCATCCATCTCCTTTCTTTTGCGTTTACTTAGGTTATCGTTCTGGCGAAAATACTCACTTGTCACTGCTGCCGTCGCCGTTGCCGCCTCGGGATCAAAGTAAAAGACGCCTTTGTAGCTGACCATGATGAAGTGTGGTATGCCGCTTATTATAGCGAGTATTCCGAACGCGACTCCGAGCACGGCGACGATCAAGGGTTTATGACCCCTACGGCTAAAGTGGCTCGCGAAAATAATGATGGCTAGGTAGCCGACGTCGTTAGCGCTCAGGAGAAATCCTATCTGCTTGCTCGACAAGCCAAAGAGTTTCTGCATTGTCGTGACCTGAAGACACGTAAACTGCCAAATTTGCGGTATATAAGTCGTTGTTGTATATATGTCTGACAACTTTTAGGTGAGACTGCGCCATTCAAATATTTATAATGAATTGGCAATCGGAACGGGATAACTCAGTATGTAGAGCGGCGTCCTACGATTGAGAAGGTGGAAGGTTCGAATACCAGGCAATACTAAGGGTGTTTTTGCGCTGTATTCTTGAGCTTAGGTACTTTATTTCAGTTGCTCTGGTTGACTCAGCCATAAATAAGTACCATCAGAATATATTTGTGGCAACACAAGTGAATATACACTGCAAAGTGACTCTGCCAAGGGGTTGCTGCCGCCTGTTATATAGCTGCCCTCTCCCAATGAGATGTTGCAAGCCGTCAATTGATGGACTGCGCAATGGCTGATTCTCTTCCACTCCAGAATTATGCATAGAAATCTGGTTATATTTTACGCTATGTGTTAAATAAACCCTGTAAGAAACTATACCTTTCTAGGTAGGGGTGATTTTTATGAATTAATTATGAAATAGTCAATATCTAAACGCGCATTAATGTTCGCGGGTTGTTCTCGATTGTTGGATATTTTTCCAGATAAGGCACGAAGGCTTTCTTAATGACTTGTAGTAAACCTCTGACAACGTCAGCCATAAATAGTGAGGCATATTTAATCGAACGTTTGACTGTAGTTGTTACCTGAGATATCATGTAGAAACCGAGAGCTGACGAGACCATAGCCGCCAAACTGTAGGACGCGAGAAATACTCGGATGTCCGCTAGAAACTGTAGGAACGACGGTCGGCATGGGCCCAGACCGCAGCGCAGTTTTGGGTCGGCGATGTCAAACTCTTCTAACTGGTCACCACTCGCCTCTTGCGCTGCAGCATCCGTTTCTAATTCCGACGTCGCGTCTAAACAATGGAATTTCTGGTGTTAATGAATAAACATCGCACGCCGATCTAAAATCGTGCTTGAACGGTTAAAAATGACATCTATACGAAGAATACAGTTCGTTAGCCGTGTAGCCATGGGACGCCGGCCTCTTGTGTTGATGGGACGTTGTCGATGACGTCAGAATACTTAGTTTAGATCATCTTCCTGGGCGAATAGGACCTTAACCGCTTCTCGCCAAAATGGTGTCTTGGTAGCCCTGGCAGTTGTGTACGAACTTCCAATCGACGTTGCTGTGTTTGGTCTCTTGGCGCTTACCCATCCGCTTACTCATACGCTATCTCGTCGTCTCAATCCGTCGCAATGTTAACCATGGCCTTTTGTTACCAACAAAAAATGTCAATTTAAAAACACATCGATGTCCATATTACTAATATACTGTTGATGTCCTCAGTGGTACGATTCAGTGCCTGCTCTCGTTTATTGAATAATAAACTTAAAAACTAAATGAACATAAATGTATGTCTAATACCTGTTTGCTTAATACCGTATGTCTTCATTTCTTGCCAGCGTAACGCGCAGATATCCGTGCTTAGAAAACGACCGAAATTAGAAGGGTCTGAAAGCACATTTCAATGCTAGCTAAATTATTATTACATTTAATATTAATTTATAACGTAATATAACACTTTCTTCGTCGTTGTACACGAAGAAAAGACATTGGCTTAGACATATAAGTAAAAATTCCGTGTGGATCAAAATTACATTTGTCGTCTTTATACCTTTCGTTTTTGTTCTGCTTAAGATATCTCGGGTGGCTAGATGCTCAACGCCTATTACGCTGGTCTATTTGGCTATAAATAAGTATAGGTGAAATTTAGTCGTGGCAACGGATAGCTTTCCCAAGAACTTATGCAGCGTCAAACAGGTAAGCAAACTAAATTCGCTGTCCTTACTTTATAGATCGCTTGGGTAGGCCTACCTGCGGTCAGTCTAACGAATTACTGACACAAAGTACATTGGGATTTAATCGTAAAGGTAAGGTAAAGTACAACATTTATATACCGCAAGTATCAGCCAAGAAAGGCTCTCGGATGCGGTTTACAACGAAATGTTTTTGGCAGCTATTCAGCGCATATACAATACCTTCGGTACTCGCATATCACCCCGCCAAGGATAATATCGAGCATCTACCAATTTTAGAGACGGGTTTACCCCCGCAATCGGGGATAAATGACTTGCTGAGGAGCACCGCAGAAAAGTCAACTAGTGGGAAGTTTCGAACCCGCGACCTTTCGGTTACGAGTCCGGTGTTCCTACCACTCGACTAACTGCTTCCTCAAGAAGTATAATCGTGCTTATACAGACATACAAAACAATGTTAGCGCAGTATCTCAGAACTAAGACAAACCAAATCGTTATGACGCTTCTATAGGAATCCTAAAACTTTCGTACCGGAAGTTCGCAGTTTAATCCACTTTATGAGAAACGCGCATCGATGAGGACGTCTGAATCGCGTCAAAATATGACTGGGAACAGAGGGCAGATATCTTTTTATACGGCAACAGCCATTTATCAATACCTCTATCTAGTTTTTCCGATGGTCCGTTATCACCGAAAGAGATAAACAAAGAGAACGCAAGGGGAAATAACCAAAATCGACCTAACTGTATACATAGATAACGGATAATTTTTGGCGATATCTCTAAAAGTTGCAACTATATGCATAATTGTCAAGACGCCCTCTCTAATCTTAAATTACATATTTTTGGTGATTAGTTTGTTTTGGCCAACATTCTTGTCGATAATTGTTATTTTCGGACCGCAACATCTATTTTAAAAAAACGGAACAAAACCAAACGTCATTTTCATAAATATGAGTTACAGCGACTTAAAAGGCGTTATAATACTGCAGCGATGTTACATACAGAAAAAAGCGAGGTGAACACCTCTCGTGCGTCATCAGAAAAAAACACTAACTTTCGGTCCCAATTTGCATTAACTACGAGATACCGCGCCTCGCCCACTCTTATACAGATCAAACAGCACCCAATAAATTATTACTCGCTGACAAACGAAAAATGCCACATTCACCATGCCTCATCATGCTACGTCAGCGACGTTTCATAGAGATTTCTCGTCAAAATCCTAAAATTATTTATTTTTTTTCATTTATTATAATTTAAAGTGGCTGACATTTAGGCAATCTAAAATCCATGTACATGCCTGATGGCCACTAGCGTATATACAATTATATACAATACAGTCCTAAATACGTAGACATAATAACGTTAATAGGATATAGGTAAACTAGAAAAATTGTGGATGCAATCGAAATTTAATGTAACATGTGTGGTTAAAATAATATGAACAGTGAATGCAGTGGTATTGTTGTAAGGCCTATTCGTACCTAACGATATGTTATATACATATATGGATACATATATACATTAAAACACATATAGATAAACGATTTTTTTCAAATATTATTCCTAATGCATTTTAAATACCTACATCGAGTAAATTTTTAGTCTGTTTAACTAACATGTATCTTTATATCTTTATAGAATCTGCACAATTATATTTGTCTTCATTATATATATATATATATATTATTTATATATTGGACTGTATTTTAAAGTACGGTTATAGTATTATCAGCAACTTTGATAGTTAATTTATATTATCCATTCGCTTTATAAATTAACAGCGCATCTTTCTAAATCATAAAAACCTACCAGATGGGGAACCGTGAAATTTGATATACATTCCACAACGCGTCTTTTATTCCTTCTCATTTACAGACGCAGTTGTTTTCTGGCGTGTCTCGAAACCCAAGTTGCGAAATGTCACCGCGCAACAGTTGATGTGTATTTAATCACCTAATAATTAGGCTAATTCGCCACTTCCGCTTAACCTGCCCTTGAGGTGGCGGAGCATATTAACCATTAACCAAACCTCCGCCAAGCATCTGTGACTCTAATGGCTGTCGATTAAATTACAGGGCCTCGTGTTTTGCGCATTTGCATTTCACTGAGCTGCAAACGGTATTTAAAGAACAATAAGATGATTGTTTATCACGCGACTGCACCGACGTGAAGAGCATGCAACAACCGCAAGTATTAGTGATAAGGGGGCAGCTGGCGTAGTGGTTAGAGCGTTAGACTTGAATCGGTCCCTGGTTCAAATCCCGCTCGAACCAGTATACTAACTGTGGCGTTTTTCGGACTGAAAACGCCGTCAACCCCTTTTCCCATGGGGGTGGGGACTGCGTAGACCTTGCGGTGTGGTTTTGTTGGGGCTTTTCCCTCTGATGTTTCCTGTTCTTCATATGCTCTATATGTGCTCTCTATATCGCTTATCCCCCAGCTATGTCGTCATCTCATTCTAAATAAACATAGACCTATCATAGACTTAGCCGAGTGTGCGACATGTATTTCATATGTAGACATTTGGAAGCAGTGGCGTGAATGGAGAAAGGTCACTTTTCTACCCAGACTTGGCGGGTTTTTCACACTAGGTGTTTTCACCCACCCCTTATAAGTGAGGCTAATCAGATTGTCGTGTTAGCCACATTAATAGGCTAGCTTTGCATACGGGCCCAGGATGGCCTATCACAACGATTATTTCTGTAATCAGCCTATAAATACGTACATACATTAGTGAGAAGGGTTCAACTGTAGAAATGACGTAACTGTTACAGTCAAGTCGGGTCGTGTCAATCATGCAGCTCTACACTATAGCTGAATCTAAGCCGGGAAACTCTAAAAACTCTGTATTTGTCTGTATTTTGCTATGGTAGGTTAATCATCGTATTACCGAGAAGTTAATACCCACCAAAGGGTCGTTTTATCACATACTAAAATGTCGACAATAGCGTTGTATCTTTTCAGTTTAGAAAACAAACGTTACAGCCGCTATCTTTTATCAGCCATGATAAGATACGAGAAATGAGCAGACAATATATTACATATTGATAATAATATGTGGGCACCACGCCTAGATGTTGAAGGACGCGCAAGAGAAGCATAAGTTGACAAATGTCGTTACTATCCAGTTTGTGCAATATGTGACCAAACTGACGTGAAATTTTAAAAAACATTCATTTTTAAATTGCGGCACATTAATACGTTTCACCTTTTCCATCCTAATCAGGTATAAGACTCATCCTTTTGCATCACTCGGTTCGAGACTGCTTTGTTCGCCTCATTCGGTTTTCTCATTTCGCCTCAATCAAGTAAAAGACTGCCACCACACTCGGGTGTTGGACTGCTCGTTTTGCTTCATCCCCATACCAGACTGCTCATTTCGCCTCAGTAGGGTATGACACAATTCATTTTGCTTCACTCTGATAAAAGATGATTCATTTCATCTTACTCGTGTATCGGATTGCTTATTTTGCTTAACTCGGGTATAATAGGACTCATTTCGCCTCGTCATACTAAATCGTGTACCTCTACATAATTCTTCGCCATACTACACTTAAATCTCTCGTCAACCACTTGCCACGCCCATCTCGTGACGACAGACCTACAATCTAGGCGCAATCTTTATCCAGAAGCGATCGGCCTATACAGTACAGTACATAACTTATCTAAATATTTTCTATAATTCGGTTGTAATACCCCACGAAATGATTGGTAAATTATTTTATCTACGGAGTGAACGTTATCACTGGTTGAATCATCACACGTGAACTTTGTTACCTAATTGTTTGTTAATATGTCCTCGTTGCGACTGTCCTTTAACGAGAACGGGCAAGTTTCATTACACACGCAGTAGATGCATGAAATGATTGTTAGGAAAAGCGCGTCAGTATCCATTCAGATACAACACCAAAGAGCGGAAAGAATACACGAACGTAACGAAATCAACGAATATAAGTAATGAATGTAACGAACGTAACAATCATGAAGAATATAATAAATCAAACTACTCCAACGTAGGACGAAGGCCCGGTTTTAAATGCTACTATTAATGGATTTGAATGGTTTTAAATGTCAGTCACACTTACACTATTACCTCGTTCTATTACAAAATTTAAAAAGGGCTTGTCCCAGAGAAATCTTGCCGTTGTATAAACACAAAATTTTTCGCACCTGTTGCTGTTAGGAACGCGGGGATTCCTTTTACGTACGAATTCAAACTCACAAATTCTCCTATGAAAACCCACGGTTTTAATAGCTACATAACTGCCGTTGTTAATATTCAGTATTTCTCGACGTATCTCTTTGTGTGCCGTCTCCAGATAGAGAATGGGTTTGAGGAGAGAGAGAGGTGGAGGGAGGGAGGGAGAGAGAGAGAGGGAAAGACAAAGGAAAAAAGAGAAGGAGATATAGAGGGAGAAAGAGTGAGAGGAGAGGAGAGGGAGAGAGAGTGGTAGGAGAGGAAACTTGTAAACATGTGAGTGGCTCACCGGTGCCTGCTATAGAACTGCCATCCCCCTGCAAGTCTTCGCACATCGTCATATTCAGCAGCTTTAAGGTGCCAGATATGAATGCCTAATTTCCTTTGAGAGAGGTAGAGGGATGGAGAGAGGAAGGAAAGAGAAAAAGAGAAAGAGAGGGAGCGCGCGGAAGAGAGGGAGATGGAAGAGAATTCATTCTTAGGTAAAACACATCACCCTTTCCTAACTGAACGAATAATACGCGCGACTCGGTCGCAAAAACAACCAAAAATACAATCATTAACCTATCTCTATTCTAGCATATTAGTATAGCACATTTAATCTGTAACTGCAAGAATAACGCCTCGCGAATTATGCGCTCCCCATGTATAGCCAATTCAATATACATCAATCCAATCCATTCGCGTATTTTTAATAGAAATCTAGACAAACCAGTAGACAGAATAAAGATATTGTGATTCTAGAAAATATGTCGTCGCTACTGGTCTCAAGAGACGATGTTTCATGGGTCCGAGTCTCAATGAGGTAACGCAGAAATACACGCGCACGTGTCGAGTCAGTGACATTATATGTGGACTTTTTTGCAGAAAAAGCCTTTCATCAAATCGTCCAATCGAGGTCCGAAGACGATGTTGCTTATGGCAAGGCCTTCTGTCACGGCTGCTTCTCGGGTGTATGAGGACTCTTTCTTGTCTAATCTATCGTGTCGCTATCTCCTTATCTCGCCCTACACTACCATAATTATGTTAATTGGGGTACCCAATGAGGTTCTTCGAATAGCTGAAGAGAAATGCAGAAATAACCTATACTTCTGATGGGACACGAGGCCACGTCCTATAGATCACCTGTCGGACGCTCTACCAACTAAGCTACATGGGCAGGCTCTCTCTGATCAATTGAGGTATTTAACACCGTTTTTGAGAACCACTGATAGACTGATAGACTGTTTTCTGGATTAATGAACGAGTGTTAAATATCTAATTGCGCAGAAGAAATTTTGCCCCCTTGGCGGTCGTTGGTTAGAATCTAACAAAAGGCAAAGGTTTTTCTACGCATTTCTCTCCAGTCAACTCGAGAACAGAACCACAACGTCGGGTTCCATTAACGTTTGGTTCATAAACTGTAAACATACTGTTGGGATTTACTTCAAAGAGCGAGATGTTAAAGTTGTAATTATCAATATGTCATATCGAAAATATGACCGAAAATAAAATGAAAGGAATAATAACTACAATAAAGCTTTATTTAGAGTGCCGTATTTTCCCTTAGTCAATAATGACAAGATGATGTCGACGACACTTAACAATGTTTTTAGCTAAAAACATAAACTAATGAAGTTATGTGCAATTTGGGGAGTACTGCAATACCTAGTGGTGGTTTTACACTTGAAAAAAACTTGTACAATATACACACACTTACGCTGTACAATATACACACACTTACGCTGTACAATATACACACACTTACGCTGATGACTACTTTGAATTATGAATAATTACATGTAAATATGTAACACCATGTGAACTAAGAAAAACTAATGAACTATGCAGTAAGTCTATGTGTAAGCATGGGTGAAGAGTAGAGTTTTGAGTTTGTACTTGAAGATTTTGAGAGTGGGAGATGTTTTCATATCAAGAGGGAGAGCATTTAAGAGTAGAGCGGAGTTGAAGGTAAAAGTACGATCGCCGAAATGTACTCGCAAATGTGTTATCAAAAATTTCAAAGAAACATCACAAGACAGTGTATTCTCAAAATTTACAGTTTTGCATAGATAATATAAATATCAATAGAAGATAACATAAATGTGTAAAAATATAAATATAGAGAATTTAGCTGTACAACGATCATTTTAATAGTTTATTTCTTGATTTATTTGTAATGATTAACCATTTGTAATGCACACCGTGATCGGGGGACCATTTTATGTTTTTATGACTCACGGTGTCACAATCTCTGTTCCTACCGCCCTGAACGACAGTCGCCCGGTCCCGGTGCGCTGAGCCACAGTGACTTTTACATTATTCTCAAATATGGTTTTGTTGAAAATTACTTGAATTTGCAGCATTGTTTGCACCATTTTGTTTTTATTATGTGTATTGTTTGATGTTGTTAATGAAGAGGGCTAAGGTGAGCGTCACCACTTTTGACCAATTCATGTTTCAAATAATTTTCATTGAAATAAAAATATTATAAAACAAATCAAAACATGATTAACCAGTGAACGTCGGTATTGTATAATTGAACAATTTTTATAATATATGTTTACCTGGTCAAGAGACAGAGCGAGTGTGTCTTATTGTGTTGGTGCCTAGGACAGTCTGGGCTAATTCAGTATTGCAAGATCTATCAAAATTTCCCAACCGCTTCAATTCCTATTATCTCCGATACCACAATATGGTTGTTGTCTTTAATATCTGATGTCTAATAAATTATATTTTGTCATATTCGTAATACATGGATATTTTCTATACTTTCTATTTCTAGTATCTCAAATTCCTTCGATCTCGCTAGTACAAAGTTTCTACCATATGGGTCGTTTATTGCTTGGGAACAGCGTAGGCCTGGCGGTATTGTTTTGTTTTGGTAACAGTGAAGGCAACTGCGGCGTGGTTTTAAAGGCAGTTAGTGCACCTACAGGGATATTTTAAGGGACGATACTACCAGTATTGCCAGTGAGAGTAGCTACGCTATTGATTTAAGGGCAGGGAAGCCACCCCCTTATTGTTTTGACGGTAGTAAAGGCATATCCCGTAGTATTTTAAGGTTAGCGAATGCAGCTGAGGTATAGTCGTTAAGTCAGCGAAGTCATCTCGGGTATTTTTGGGGGCGGAAAAGGCACTTACTGTATTGTTTTGGGGGGCAGCTGGCGCAGTGGTTAGAGCGTTTGATTTTGAATCCAGGGGTCCCTGGTTCGAATCCCGCTCTGATCAGTATAGTAACTGTGGCGTTTTTCGGGCTGAAAAACCACATTGCCCATGGGGGTCTGGGTAGCCCTTGTAGTGTGGTTCTGTTGGGGCTTTCTCCCTCTGGACGTTTGCTGTGCTTCAGATGTTCTATATGTGCTTTCTATGTCGCTTACCTCCCCGCTATGTCGTCAGCTCATTGTGAATAAAACGTGGACCTATCATAGACTTAGCGGAGTGTGCGACATATGTAGTTCATATGTAGACATTTGGAACCAGTAGCGTGAATGGAAAAAGGTCAATTGTCTACCCAGACACGGTGGGTTTTTCACACGAGGTGTTTTTCCCCTACCCCTTATAATCGAGGCTAATCAGATTGTCGTGTTAACCACATTAATAGGCTAGCTTTGTAAAGGGCCTTTAATGGCCTATCACAACGATTACATCGGTAATCAGCATATAAATACAATACAATACCGTATTGCTTTGAGGGCAGTGAACCCACCTGCGGGTTCCTTTTAAGAAAAGTGAAAACACTATAATGGTGATAGTGAGCGTCCATTTTAGAACATTGTTGAGTTCTTAGAGAAAAGAAACAACCCGTAGCAACATATGCGTCTGATTCATGACATGACAGGAAACGCCACTGACGACGTTGAGAGAATATAAAGTTGAACAGAGTTGAATATAAAAAAACTTATATTATTACATATATAATAATATCTATTATAGTGAACGATATGTGTATTTTGTATGATTATAGATTGCATTTTATTTCCAATATTTTATATTAAGAGAATTTATACAATTTGAATATAAAATAATACAAAACATTTCCTAATTTATATAAATTTATATTAGTTTAAAAATGGTATTATGTAACAAAAAACTCATCCTAATGCGACGGAAAGTCTTAGGAGAAATGCACACAGAAAAGGTTGCCTGGGGTTGGACTCAAAACGATCTCTAGATAAGCGATCGGGTACTCGAGTGAGCTAGAACGAAGGGAAATTACCGGAGACGAGGTAAATTTTTGCTAATTTTTCTTATATTATTTGCGCATCACTGTAGTGAATATAGTCAGTGGCCACGCTGGCGAAAGGCACGTGTCGAAATATCGCCTCTCTACTCCGCAAACATATTTCTAAATCGTTTATTGAATACCACTACGAGAAAGGCGAAAATATGCGTGAGATCGGATGCCAAACCGAGACCACCCACTCCCACGTGAAACTTGTACCGGAAATCCGGTACGTCGTGTATGCGACAGGAACCGGTAATCGTCAGCGCGCATGTAGTATCGACGATCGCTCCAAAAACGATGGGGCCAATAAACGAACCTATCGAATAAAACAGACAAATCATCACAGTGACCAATTAGCACTTGATATTTCGGTGGCGAAAGAATTATGTACACTGCTGTAAGTATTTGTGTATTTAATGTAAATATTTTAGGTGATATGATATCCAGAGTGGTTCTAGTTATAACAGGAGATAAAGGCACGAAAAATCCTGCCTTTGATGGGTCCGAGCTTTTGACCTTCAGAAAACTGTTGGTGCTGCGAATACTGACGAAAAAATAGTATTTTTTCTTTGCAACTGTGAACAGTCAACCGTTTCTTTACACCATACTAGAAAGACTCGGGACACGTAGCGATTTTTATGCTAGCGATACTTTACGTATTATCACTATTACTATCACTATTATTATCACCGCCCTAATCACGATCACTATCATTGTCACCAGCACCATTATCATCACCACCAGTTTTATCACCATCATCACAACAATCACTATCACTACCATCACCATCACCACCACGATTATCATCACCATCATCACTATCTCCATCATCGTCACTATCATCACCAACCGTCACAAATCACTATCACAATCACTGCGTATAAAAGAATTAAAACCCACCGAAGACGTTTGAAATGAAGGAGTCGACACCGACGGCTAAACTCCGATCCTGTTCAGCCACGCACCTGTATAATGAATACGCTTTCAATGTCAGTTATTGAGTTATGCAGGTAGCCTGATAATCGTTGAAACATATCTCATATTTGAAAACCCCGGGATGAGTCTATTCTTTAATTGAACGACGTTTTATTCCGGAACGGCTCACCGACCGTTCTGTACTTAAGCTTCCTCGTTGTATTACTGTACGTAGTTAAAGGGCATTCAGAATTTTGTGCACCTTCGGCTGGGGGTGCGGATTTGATAGGGTGGTTTCGGAACGAATTTCATATGGCTGAATATTAACCGTATGCCCATACACCGTAGTTTTCACCATTTACAGAGGGTGAAAGCGGCCGGGTACACGGCGCGACCGAGCGCACGCGCACACGGCGCTACCGAGCGCACGCGCACACGGCGCGACCGAGCGCACGCGCACACGGCGCGACCGAGCGCACGCGCACACGGCGCGACCGAGCGCACGCGCACACGGCGCGAC